>JAKCPI010001988.1:0-181765 GCA_023213315.1 Euborellia annulipes | reverse complement strand
ATGGATTGTTAACACCCGATGCTTTGATATGTAACAAATTCAAGGGGCGAATTTTTTTGGTGTCCAAATAAATTTAACGTCCTTGACCCGTGGCTCAGAGAGAAGACACTAGCTTCGCGCGCCGGGGTCCCGGGTTCGCTTCCCGTCCCAAGCGAGAAAAATTTAATCATTTGATTTGAGTACAAATCATTTGAAATAAATAGGGATGGGGTCTAAATGGCCTTAGATGCCGAAAAAGACCTTAAAAAACTTAAAAAAATAAGAAAATAAAACACAGACAAAAATTTTTTTTCGATTAGGCCTATATTGTTTTATTTTCTGGATTACAGTGATGGCGCTACGGTGGGGGGGGGGGGCAAGTACCCCCGACAATGTCCCCCTCCCCAATTTTTTGTTTCTCTGTTGATATAGCCTATATGTATATTATCCGCACTCCCCCCCCTGTTGGCAAGTTTGCCCCCACTCCTCCTCCCCCACTAAGAAAAAGCTGACCCGGTCACTGCTGGATTATATTAAAAAAATAGAAAATATTTTTTAAATTTGATGAAAATTTTTAAAAAAAGCGCTAATAGTTTCTAGAGTCATATCCAGTCCTCTCGGACCCACCCTCGGCGATAATCGTGACGCTTTTGAAAAAAGATTTCATCAAGAAAGAAATTTAAAATATTAACATAGCCCTTGACCTATAGCTCAGAGGTAGAACATTAGCTTTTGGTACCAAAGGTTAAAGGTTCGCATCCCACCTCAGGCGAAGAATTTATTTCAATTAATTGGGTACCAATCAATTGGAATAAATAAGGACGGGGTCAAAATGACTTCAAAATGCCGAAAAAAAAAACATAAATATATTTTTTTAAATATTAAAATAAAATACACATAAAATTTCAAGTTCGGGGCAACTTAACAGATAATCTTGGGTAAAATTAATATTAATAATTAAAAAAAAATACTATTATACATTTAAGTAGAAAAAGACAGGTAAAAATTAACAAAAGCAGGAAATGAAGAGGGCGAAATTAACCAGCTTATTCAAGACCTCATTAAAAATTTCTTATAAATCATTTAGAAACCGTCCATATATAATTTATATTAAATTAAATTGAGCACAATATAATTAAAGTAAATTTTATCTCTCAGGACAGAAAGAGCACGTTATGCATGGACCAAGTGGCTTTAACTCTTGTTTACCCCGAGGAACAAGTGTGTAGAACGTCAGTCGGTAATGAATTATTTATTTAATTTAAATAAATATTTGTCAAATTATAAACTTATGTTGTATAAATAAAGTAAAGCCCTCGGGCCTTGGTGTAGTTGGTAGCGTGCTGGCCTTCTAAACCAAGGGTCGTGGGTTCGGATCTCGGTGTGAGTGTTAAAAAAAAAAAAAAACTCTGCAATGTGACAGCTGTATTTCGGTTGTGTGGCCCTGGAAATCAAGCGTGTGAAACGTACCGGTAGCTATCGGAATTAATAATATTAAATAGTGAAACTATCAAACCCTAATAGCCCAAAGGGGGAATTTAAAAAATAAAAATAAATCTTTTAGTATGCAAAGTAAATGGGAAATTATAATTTAAGACAATCGTAATTTTTTTATTAAGGCCTCGTACATGTATTTTATTTTTTATTAAGTTTTACGCAAGAGAGGTCTATTTGTCAGACGTACTGTATATCTCAAATTAACTGTTTTGTTTGAACGTTTAATAAAATTCATATTTATTTATCTTACTGGTATAAAAGCAAAATTTTATTCAAATTAAGGAATACAAAAGACCACCAAAGAAGGTTTATAATACAATCGTTTTTATATGGAAATAGAAAGCATCCTGTCATTATAAAATAAAATTTAAAAAAAGGAAAAAAAAAATAAAAAAAATAAAAATGGAAGGTTAAATATACAAGGTGAATCTAATTAGGTCTGTATGTTCATTGTTAGTATGAGAATCCGCTTGAAGGATTTCACTTGGGATTGTGCTGATTTATTCTTGGAATCTTAATAAACAGAGAAAGAAGCTTATCATAAAATAATTGTGAAAATAAATGAGCAGATTAGGCAAGGGAATAAAGCAGATTGGATCAACTATGGGAGGTGAAGTAAAAAGGATAATTAATCCTGCTCTTTCTAAAGAGATTCAAAAAAAAAAAAAAAAATTTCAAATCCAGTAATAATGAGTATCAAAGATGAATTAACATATATATATTTTTATTTTTAATTATTAATTAAATTATATTTTGAAAAAAATTAAATGCTGCATTTGTTCTCATGGGAAAACAACCACAACCGGAACACATTGTGAGAAGCAAAGTTAATCCCTAATCCCTAAAAGGGCTCACATTCAGATATGTCAATCAGTGATCCCATGTTTGGAACAGACATCAAGCACATCAAACCTTAATATATTCACAGGCAGTCAAATTGTCACATGGCAACTATTGATATAATTTTAGGACATGTTACAGATGATTTGACAAGCATCCTTGCACTCAGTCAAGCATAATTATCCCAACTTTAAAGAAAAAATCTTTTTGAAGTGTGATATTATTTTATACCGGCTAATATGAACTTTCAATAATTAAATAAATCTAATAATTAAATGGTTTTGAAAAGTTAATAAAGATATCCTGTTGTAAACAGGAAAATATTTTATATTAATAAAAAAAAATATATATGAAATGAAATAAATAACAAAATGTTGTTTTAAAATTTAATTAAAAATACAAAATGAGATATTAATTTATTTGAAGAGAAAATATTTGTTTTTTTTATATTAAAAAATGTATTTTATGTAAATAATAATAAATTAAAATATGTATGTTTATTTTATTTAAATATAGCTATTAGTTAATAAAGGTATAATTTGTTATATCTTAAGCACAAACATATCTCTTAAACGATATATTGACTGGCTAATGAACAGTCTATTTGAGCATTGATTGAAAAAATTCCATCATTTTCAATCAAGGCTCTACATAGTTAATAATTTGTTATAGTTGATGGAAAATATTTAAAAAAATTTGTCATTAATTCTCTTCTTCTGAGGTTTACTTTAACTTGTTATTTTTTTTTTTTTATAGTCTTTTCGGCATCTTAGGCCATATATACGGTACTATAATAATACTATATTATATTAGTCTCAGTGGATGTGAATTTTATAATTGCAATGATTTGTAAAGAGATATTGGTGCTAATGGCTGGTGGCCTAATGCCAAAATCTTTTTTAAATAAATAAATAAATAATTTTTGATGAGATAAACAATAGGCCAATAAAGAGAGAACAAGAAGCTGACACAGGGCCGGAACAAGAAGATTTTTTAGGGGGGGGGGGGCAAAATTTAATTTGCCGCCCCCTCCTTAATCAATTGCCGCCCCCTGATATCTGCCACCCGGGAGACACGCACCCCCCCCCCCCCCCCCCCCTAGATCCGGCCCTGAGCTGACAGCTTACGTTAACTGATCAACAACTAACTTGCATCCCGCCTCATGATATAAAAATTTATTTCATTTTAATTGGCTCCCAATAAATTGAAATAAATAGAGACAGGGTCTAAATGGCCTCAGTTGCCGAAAAGAACTTAAATAAATAAAATCTGGTGTGACTGGCGCACAGCACACAACTTTCTCTTACCTTCGGTAATCGAAAGTTGTGTTCTGTGCTTTTCCCGACAGTACGGAACATTTGAATTCAGATGTAAAATTTATAAGTATGGGAAAATATTTATATTTTTGTTACCATGGCAACCATTTCTCCTATCTTCCCTATGAAATACAAGAGTAAAGTGGTCTTCAGAAGATTTCAATCGCAAAATGAGAATATACATTTTAAAGAACATCTAAAAAATAATTGATTTTTGAATTTAAAAAAAAATCGGAGCAAATTTTGAGAAAATCGAAAAAAACTGAAAAAGTACATCAGTAGAGTACTAGTACTCTTTGGCCGATTTTGATTAAAAGCTTATTTTTCCGGTCCCGGGAGGTGTTTAACTTAAATATAAAATTTCAACCTCGTAGCTCAATTCCTTCATCCTTAAAATTGAACACCCACCCACCCACCCACCCACAGACAGACCATGTCGCGAAAACCACTTTTTTGGATTCAGGGGACCTCAAAACGTGAAGATCCATCAAAATCTCGACATCGAATTTTTGACATGAATCCAATACTTTCTCTCTATATATATATTACATATATACATAGGTAAGAGAAAGTAAAATTTATAAGTATGGGAAAATATTTATATTTTGTTACCATGGCAACCATTTATCCTATCTTCCCTATGAAATACAAGAGTAAAGTGGTCTTCAGAAGATTTCAATTGCAAAATGAGAATATACATTTTAAAGAGAATCTAAAAATTAATTGATTTTTGAATTAAAAAAAAAAATTGTTGGAGCAAATTTTGAGAAAATCGAAAAAAACTGAAAAAGTACATCAGTAAAGTACTAGTACTCTTTGGCCGATTTTGATTAAAAGCTTATTTTGCCGGTCCCGGGAGGTGTTTAACTTAAATATAAAATTTCAACCTCGTAGCTCAATTCCTTCATGCTTAAAATTGAACACACACACACCCACACACACACACCCACCCACCCACAGACAGACCATGTCGCGAAAACCACTTTTTTGGATTCAGGGGACCTCAAAACGTGAAGATCCATCAAAATCTCGACATCGAATTTTTGACATGAATCCAATACTTTCTCTATATATATATATATATATATATTACATATATACATAGGTAAGAGAAAGTAAAAATAAAATAAAAAACAACTATCTTATCACCCGTATATCAACAAGCCCATACTCAAGGAAAAAAATTAACTACAAAAACAATAACCCAAAAATTGTTACAGTGAAGAAATGCAACAGAACACCTTTTGGGTTGCCGCGAGGAAAAGTCTCTCTGTTGCCATCGATATAATAATTTAAAATATACCATCTATTGCAATAGTATTGAGACTAAAGCCCGGTAGCTAGGCAACCCAAATGGCACATGGTCGTTCGGCCTATTGCCTGCTTTGAAAAAGGTATTTCTCACACAGACAAGAAAGCTTTAGTGTCCAAGTGCCATTTGGGCTGCCTAACTACCGGGCTTTAGTCTCAATATTATTACAATAGATCGTACCATTCTATTGCAAGAATTTATTGTTTATATAAGTATGGCCCAATTATAACCGCTGTGATTAAATTACTTTTTAATAAATTAAATCGTTCTGCCATCTTCTACCACGTCCTCAGAAAACCTCCGGCTTGTTTATAATCGTATATAGTCCGTTATAAAAGATTAGTTTGTGAAACAGGAGAGAGCAAAGCATTTGCGCTACTGTAAGACGTTTCGTTTTAATCCTATTAAATTAAGTAATTCTATCCATGACTATTAAAAGTTCACCAAATTGATTAATGTTTGATTTATTAACAAAATATTTTGAATATGGGTTATAATTACAGTATAACTTATTTTATTGTTTGACGAAGACATATTCGGAATAAATGAATGAAAATAAGCTGAGTTCCGTTTTATTTATAACACCTTCTTGGGACAAGGTTGAATTTCAATATTAATATTAGACTATTAATACTAACATGAAAAATTACTTGGGATCGTGTTCTATTTGCATTAGAGAAATCAGAAATTTGTTAAATAATTGTTCTGAAGATGACCGAAACGTTAGATAGACAAATGAAAATTGCAGTGCAACTTATTTCTAAAACAGCAGCCCCCAAAATTGTTATTATTCATATTATATAGGCTTCATAATAATTCATTAAACGTCTTATACTGACGAAATAAGCTTTTTTTCTCTCTCCCCTGCTCAGATACTTTCAAACTAATTATCATACATTTCAGGGTTTAAAAATGAGCATAATTTTTAATTTTCAAATTGAATTCAATATGAATCAAGAGATTAAATAAATGTTGGATATTTTTCATGGATGATCGTTCTGGAAAGATGCCATTGATTCGATTGGATCGGATGATTTTTACAGGACCATTAAGCCTGGCTCTCTCTCTCTCTCTCTTTCCCAAGGTTTAGAGATAATGATTAAAGATATATCTTTATTTTAGTATTAATCAAAAATATCCCAATAATCGTGCAATAAATCTTTATTATGATACCAACTCATAAGTATTAATATATACAAACAAATCTATTTCCTGACCGTATTTCGGTTAGTATTGGGTTTACGAATTCGTTTTAGGTACCAAATTTTAGCAAATTTAATGCTCTACAAATTTGTATTGTGCTATATTTCACAAAATATGAATAGTTTAAGAGATATAAGCAAAAAACTGAAGAATTCTCAAATTTTTGAGGTTTTTATCCCCCTCCCCTCCCCCCACACAGTCCTCGAGATCGAAAAATTAAGATTGGCATTCTAGAGTACTACCAAATAACCAGTAAAAATTTCATTCCTTTCGGAATATTTTCCCGGCAAAATGTTGGTTCCCCTAAGTTCCCGAAAAGACAGTGTGAATGAAAAAGAAATGTGTGTTAAAAAAAAAATCGTTTGAAAAATTTTACATCTACACACCCACTAATAATTAACACAAAACATCGAAAATGAATGAATCATATTCCAACAATATCCTCTATATTTACATATAGGTTTTGTAATACATGATGAATTAATTATTTTAAATCCCTCAACATCCCTCAAAACATTTTAATTAATAGCGTACCACTGTTTGAATATTTAATTAAAAAAAAAAAAAAAAACTTGAAAATGATTTCTTTTGTGTATTTTCAATCAGAATTTATTTAATTTATTTTAATTTACCTCAGACAATAAATTATTAAAATCTAAAAAAAATACAATATATAAATATATAGAGTATAATGAATTTCAATTTAATATATATAATAGTAAAAATATTTTTTAATTTTACAATTTTATGTGCGTGTATTCAATTGTTTAATTTTACTCTTATTGACCGGCGTCTAAAGGTAGATTGAGGGGTTAAATACAAATTCTTGTTTGGAGTTAAACTGTAGTTAATTTGTAGAAAATACAACTTTTCGCTCACTCATTCGGTGGTCTTCTTCAGGTACAAATTCAGATACGATCACAAAGCGCCATCTCATTTTAGAATTTAGATAACTAGATGCAAAACGCTTTCTGATTGTATTTGAATTAGTACTTGGAGAAGGCCATGTGTAGTCGAAACGTTTTATTTTATAGAAATAAACCACAGTTTAACACAAAACAAGAATTTTTATTTAATATAAGCTTGCAATTAATTTAGGAAAATAGAAACGGGGTCTAAATGGGCTGATAATGAACAAAATTCCAAAGGGGTAAAATTATCAACTTTATAATAAGTATAGTAGTTAGAATTATTTCGGCAGTAAGGAGTTTGTTGTATACAGTAAATTGGTGAGATCAGAAAATGATAAAATGATATTTTTCTACGTTACAATATATATTTGGAAATAAATTTGAATAATAAATATAGGATCTGTTTCTTGGTCAAATTCGAAGTTATATGGAAAGAGAAGATCCGTACCTAATATAAGAGAGAACATGTTGGGTATGTGAGAAAGGAAAAAAAAAAACAAGAAAAAGAAGGGGAAATAAAATAGAAATGGAGAGAAAAGAAAGAAGAGATGGGAAAATGTAAGGTCGGAGGGTGTTGGGTGTCGGAACGCCGACCTCTCGGCGGTCTTTTTAATATTCGTAAGGCGCTCGGCATGCAGACGAAGAAGACCTACGGGGGCGGAAATGGAAAAGTGGAGCAACGAGAAGCTCGTCTTATTGGCCAGCACAAGCGGCACCAAGCATCTTCCATCTGCCTGGACCCCCCCCCCCCCCGGGAACGTGACTGTCTTTGCAATTAACTCAGCAAGAAAAGCCTCTCTGACAAATTGCACTTGATCGGCAAATTAAACGATCCCTATTTTCTCATTATTCAAGAAGAAATGACAATTTATTCCATCGCCCTTTTTCACACCCATGTTTTATTTATTTATTTATTTTAACACTATTATTTGTTTAATAATGAATGCTTTGAAGCTTTAGATAAATGTGTGAATTATGAATTAAAAAATAATTTTGTTAACAGTAAAAAAAAAAATATTAATATGTAAACAACCCTGGTAACGGATCAGAGCAACAGTCAATTCAAATCATTGTAGTTAAGTAATGCCAGCCCTCGGGGCTTGGTGTAGAGGTTAGCGTGCTAACCTCATATACCAAAAGTCGCGGGTTCGGACCCCAGGCAGTACGATGATTTTATTTAAGCCATTTGGATACCAGATGGCTTAAATAAGAATCCCTACACCCCAAATATGTATATTAATCTCTATAACGGATATCGTAAATGTCTTATATGGCCCGAGTTGCGGAAAAGATATTCTAATGTGGCAAAAAGACTTAAATATAAAAAGCACACCAACTACAAACAGAAATCTGCACTACTTCAATGGAGGCAAGGGACTCATGTCAAAGACATTCATGTGAAACGGGACTTTGCTATAATCTACAAGGGCGTAAATAACACCCCCCGAAACCCTGCAATGCGGGAGGGGGGGGGGAGGGCGCAGCATGTCAAGAGGCGCAGAAACCCGGGTCACAAAAAATATATAAAATAATTTAAAAAATAAAATGCATTAAACTTAAATCAGTAAAATTTTTCGTGAAAATTGTTTGAAGTACACTTTACTGATTTGTGCTATGGGAAACTAAATATATCTTGACCCAACTAAATATATCTCGATAAAAAAAGTCTGGTGTGACAGCACAATACACAACTTTCGATTATGGAAGGTAAGAGAAATTTGTGTGCTGTGATTTAAGTCACACCACATTTTTTTGGGGGGAGGCGACATTTTTGTACCTGCGGGAAGGGGGGAGGGGCGACTATCAATGTAGTTAAGCCCCTGATAATCTAAAAAGAAATTTTTGTATATTAGGAAACTGTCATCAACAGTCTTTAATAAATTCACAGATAAAATTTTTTGAAGAAATGTAAAAACAATATACCTTGGAAAATCGATAGAGTATTTGATTACAAGTCACGTAGTTACCACGCCCAGATTAAGTGTAAAATTTTTCTAAATTAGAGGTTATTAAAATTATGTGATTTATTTTGAGAAAATATTTTTGAATTAATTACGAACAATAGGGTATTCAAATGTTTTTTTTTTTTTTTTTTTTTTACGCCTATGGCCCTCGAGGCTTGGTGTTGAGGTTAGCGTGCTAACCTCGTATACCAAAAGCCGCGGGTTCGGACCCCAGGCAGTCCGATGATTTTATTTAAGCAATTTGGATACCATATGGCTTAAATAAATATGCCTGGACCCCAAATATGTATATTAATCAATAACGGATACCGTAAAAGTCTTATATGACCTGAGGTTTTTCAAACACCATCCTTTAGGCAGTTAAGGAGCAAGTTAAAATAGATAACAATAGAAATGAGTTTGTATTTGTTTGAACATATTGAGCATGTAGCATATTCAACAACGAACTACTAAAAGTACACGTTAAATCTCATTCATACATTTTTTTTTTAAATAAGAATATTGAATTTTTTTTCGTGGTTCAATTCTGGGAAATTTTTCAATAAAGAATTAATTTCTTTTTATATAAATGACGAATCCTCCCCTCATGGAGGGGGGCTTCATGGATATTGACAATTGTCATTATTGATAACCTAAAAGTCAAGGACCGTGTAAACGGACTCCAGGCAATCCGATGAATATTTATTTAAATCATTTGGATACCAAATGGAGTAAATAAATGTGTGTGAATAATTTATATTGTAGGACAATATATCTTTGAGGTTTAAAGTTGATATGACCTAAGATCCCGAAAAGATTTTTTTTTTAATGATGAATCAAAATAATATAGTAGCTACATAATAAAAATTGTTAGGCATTATTTTTATTCTCTTAATGAAAAGTCAAATACGCTGATTACAAATAAACGTAATGTTTGTTCAACATTAGAACGATCCTGGGTCAGTAGGATATATGTCAGTATCCATTAACCTAATGAAAATAGTAAATTTCAATTAATTACGATAAACGACAACAGAATGCTGTGAATAGGCCATCTTTTTGGAAGTGTATAAATATTATAATATTCTTTAACGAGGTCATTTTACCGTAAAGTACATACCATCTCTGAACAATAACAAAAATTTTATATTTTTAAGATTTTTACGAAAATATTGATATAAATTTTTTTTCTACTATAAACATTTAACCTGTCTGAGTGAACGTAACATTATAACTATTTTTACTTTCTCTTACCCTATATATGAAATAAAAAGTATTGTTATTCAATCTATCTGTAATGTGTTGACTAAAATAAATAAAAAAAAAAAAAAACGAACTAAGATACCCAACTAATCAGACCTATTATATAAATTTTAAATTTTGAACAATTAAATTAAAATGTAACGTACATTAGAGGGTAAGATAGACGAACTATAGTTTGAGAATTATTATTTTGAAAATGGATGCTCAAGGTGACCGTCTCGAAAAACGGTTAGAACACTATAGACTACCGAGTTACTCGAGGCGGCAAGAGATGGCGTTAATTTTCCCCATAGGAATATAAGGGATTTTTCCCATTTCATTCTAGAGCTTCCAGCTAATTAATTAAAGGCAAAAAATTAATTATTCTTTAATACAATGATTACTAATTTAATTATCTACAACTTATAAAGCTCCTTTTTTTAAAGCATATTTTATTTAATGCGATTAATCTAAAAAAAAAATTCATTTTTTCAAAATCAAAAAAAGGGCTTCTATTATTTGTAGATATTTTAAATAGCTTTAAATTTAAAAAAAAATTGAGGTCGATAGCTTCAATATTGTGGCCGCTGGAAACTCCCAAAATTAGCACCCCGAGACGTGCACCTTAAGGTACACAAAGACCTGATATTCAACCAGGAAAAAAAAAGCATAGGAAAAAATAAGATATTAACTCTTTGTATTTGATTATCTGAACAACGCTGATCCTAAATGCTCTGAATAAAAATTCTACTTTATTTTTAAGCTGAGCACCAAAATATTTATAAAATATTTCCTGTGTTTTAATCCCTATTTAATACCCTAACTACTGGTTTAAATTGTAAATTCCAAGGTTGATTCTGTTCTAAATAACTGTGTTCGTGTTCCTGCTATATCACTGATTTGCTATCGGTGGAATAAGTTTGCTAGTTGGTTAGAAGTGAAGCAACTGTCCTAAGACAATATAAATAATAATGACTTTTAAAGTTTGGAAACTTAAATGAAACAATGTTATAATACATAAGAAACGAGTCGATCATTATTCCTTAAGAGAAAAATGCGAATTAATAAATAAATACTCGTTAATTACTGTACTTACTAGCGTATATTTGCGCAATTTTAACAAATGTCAAGATGGAATGCTCTTTGAATGTCATTTATTCCTTTTTTTATCAGCTCCCCAGGAACTCACACTAAATTGCTACCTCCTACGGAGATGGCTGTTAATTAAAATTTCCCAAAAGAGAACCTGAACCCAGGCTTCGAAGAGACAAAAGGGGGTGTACTTTAATTGTATAATCGTTTAATGAAGTTGCGGACGCAAGTCACCCCCTCTCTCAAACTGACAGCTGACAAATACTTTAATTAATAACGAACAACTTCATCCACACATTTTGCTTAACTAACTTAACTTTGGGGAATGAGAGAGAGAGAGAGAGAGAGAGAGAAGCAGGAGTAACAAGAGAAGGAGATGGTTATGAAAGAAATTGGTGGTTTGAATAGTTGCTCTCTTTGTTTTATATACATTATAAATAAAAAACTCTTGAAAATAGATTGAATAATAAAAGCCTAGTTGAAAGAGAAAATAAAATTACGTTTCGAATTAAAAAAAAAGTAAATTTCATTCAACTTTGAAAATCGAATTAAAAAGTTTGTTTTCGGGTTATACTGTATTTTATTTACTTGTTTTTCTACCTCTAGAATAAGAAATAAGATTTAATTTTATTAAGATTAAAATATTTTTTTAATTATTGAGATACAAGATATAGACGAGGCGCTGAAAAAATTCTTAAAATATTCGGAGTTTTTTTTTTTCGGGGTTTCGGAGGGAGGGGGGGAGCGCATTTTTCGAAAAAATTATCAACACACGACTCGGCTTAATTAAGAATGCCTGGACCCCAATATAAATATATTCATAAATAACGGTTATCTTATAAAGTCTTATATGGCCTGAGTTGCCGAAAAGACTGTGTGTATGTGTGTGTGAATGTGAGTGTGATTGGAAAAAAGTGTGTTAAAAAAAAAAAAACACAAGACTCACTGTTGCTATAGATTTCAAATCCGTCCAGTTGATTTTTTTGATAAAAAAAAAAAAAATACATCAATAAAATGATCATAGGATAAGGTAATAAAAATTGGCAAGTTTCAAAGAAAGACTGTTTAAATATCTATTTATATAATTCGCTAATGTCACAAAATTTTTTATGGTTAAGAAGGAAGACCTTCTAGGGATTACAGGAAAATTATTTTCATCCCGAAATTCCTATAACTTTTTGATTTATTAATTCCCAAAGTTACGATTTCTCCCATAGGATATGAGTAGAGAATTTATGTATTCTTTGCATTTGTGTATTCTATGAACGTAAACAAATATTCAAGCAGCCACTGGATTGGAATATAGATAATAATGATAATTTTTATAAATTTACAATTTTTTTAAAATAATGACCTCGCGGACCATTTGGGACTCTTTTGCGGACCACCAGTTTGGAACCACTGCATTAGATTCAGGAGTCCCGATGATAAAAGCCATCAAAACGGCAGTAGATAAAAATACATATTAAATTAGGCTGTAGACAGACACCTTGGTTATTGAGTTTTATTTCAAACTTTAATTCGTTATATGGGTATATTATAAAATTTATTATTTGAATGGATTTATGCCTTAGAGTGTTAATATATATTTCATCTCTCTTCCTCATCCATCTAAACTCATTTTATCTCTTTAATAAAAGTTGATTAAACCAAATGAATTTTTTTTTAACTGAACAAAAAAAAAAAAAAAATATTTTTAACTAGTACTTTAATTTAAAATTTTCTAGTTGCAAGAATAAATATACACTCGGGAGAGGGTGTGATATCTCAACCCCATCCCATAAAAATTGTCTTATGAACAAAACTATCAATTCAATCGATAAAAATTATCTCAAATGATAGAGAGAGAAGAAGCGAGGGAAGAGTGACAAAACATGCAATAGCCATCTTATCGTTGCTTTAAAAGACTCACATTTTTTTTACGGCGATGAATTTCGTCTTCCATGTTGATATGATAAACACTTTAAATATAAAATACATTCACACGATATATAAATTTATTAAAGGGTAAATAATTAACGATCACTGAAACAAAATATACTTGTAAACTTGAACGCGGAATTCGCACAAAGATTAGCTCTCAAACTTTTTCAAACGACTGTCCAGCGATGTCTTCACTGGCAAGCCAAGACTCGGAAGTTAGCCGCAAGGGTGTACTAGGACTAGGCGAGGGAATTATGACAGCTAATTTCATGTTTAATTAAAAAATTAATTCAATAATTTTAATTTGAAATTTTATTTATAAAATCTCTATATAATTTATTTAAAGATTTAAATAAAAAAAAATAAATTTATAACATCGGTCAACACGATATTTGGGTCTGGCTTCTGCAAATGAAATTTTTGTTTCTCCTACGCTAAAAATAAAGGGAAAAATAATTTTTTTGATCAAAGTTTGCTTTTGTAAAAACTAGAGCAATATTTCGATTTTTTGAGAAAAATCACTGATTTTTATATTTATTTTTTTATTAATGTTAATTCAAAAATATAGATTCAAATTATTTTATTTTTTGAAAACTTTATGAAAATGTTATCATTTTGTCTATCTCAAAAAATTCATATTCAAGGTTGTTGTTATTATATGATATTCTCAAATTTAAAAAATCTTATTAAAATACAGTGCCATAACAAGGGTATGAAGCGCCTGTGGCAAGTGTCTAACTTTAGCCCCCCCCCCCATAATCCACTGTTAGCGCAATAATTAATAGTTTTAAAAAATTATAGCCTAATTACATATTTATTATTATTTAAAAAAATACACGTCTGTTTTATTTTTATTAAAAAAAATGTTTCTAGAATTACTCAAAAGATGGCATTCCATGGTCATATTGCTATCATTTAGTTCTTCTCAATAAATTCATACTCAAAGGTTATAATTTTTATTTTTAGAAACAACAATAAAATATATTTTTTTTATTAACCATGAGTCATCAGTTTAGTTTTTACACGGTGCCCATCACGTTAGGTGCGTTTGTCAATTTTTCAGTGTTTTTTATGTGATTTTTTAAAAATTGTGTTCAAGAATTTATATAGTGGAGGCGATTCTTCCAAATGGATCTGCTTTTTTAAGTGAGTTTTTAAAACTTTTATGTATATAATTCCATTAGTTATATTAGATTATTTTTTCAAAACTTATTATTTTAAATTGTTCTTAAAGGTATTCGAAATAATAATACAAATGTTTTTATACCTACACATTTGTAAAGATTCTCTTTTCTCATACCATATTCATAATTTATTTTATAATTGTTTAAGCCACCTTTGAAAATAAGAGCTATGTAGTGTATGTGTGTGTGAATGGGAAAAAAGTCTGTTAAAAAAAAATATATATTTCTGGGTAATTTGTATTGTATATATATTCGTGGGGAGACTCTCAAAATAAAAATACTTATTGTATCGCAATAATCACTAACAATTTTTACTTTCCCCTTCCTATATACCAGGGATATGTTAGTATATAGAGAGAAAGTATTGGATTCATGACAACTCGATGTCGAGTTTTTAATGGAAATAGGCCTACATGTTTTGAGGTCCCCTGAGTCCAAAAAAGTGGTTTTCGTAACATGGTCTGTCTGTAAACAAAATATCTCAAGAACGAAAAGAGTTAGGAGCAGGGGCGGCTCTAGGATGAAGATATTGGGTAGGCAACTTTCCGGGGTGTCAACATTTTTAATTTAATTAAAGTTATTGTTTTGTGAAATAAAAACGACAAAAGTTTTGCGTTTACTTACACAGAAAAGGATGACATTTTTTAAACTACAACAGTGGATATAAATTAAATAACTATTAAAATTGAAATCTGTTGTAGCTTATGCCAAAACCGACATTATTATTGGGTAGGCAGTTGCCTATCCTGCCTACCCGCTAAAGCCGCCCCTGTCTAGGTGGTTGAGATTTTATATTTAAGTTAGTCACTCCCCTGGCACGTGACAGCAGGGGCGTACCGAGACATTTGGGGACCTGGGGCGTCCCTAGAAGAGGGGGCCTATGCATTTTGTACCAGATGTGTATATTGAATTTTTTCGGGGAGGGGGGCGAACTCATTTTTAAATATCTCCCTCCGTCATACATAAAAATATTTTTAAAATACCGTATATCCCTGAACCCTGAGGGCCCGGGTCCTCTCAAAGATAAATTTGAATTGAAATTAAAATCATAAATCAATTATTTTTAGATGCTCTTTATATTCGCATTTTGCCCTTGAAATTGTTTGATGCTCACTTTAGGCTAGGTACACACAGTCGATTTTTAGTCAAGCGATAGTTTAGTCGATGGACATAAATATATTAAGTTTAATGTACAAACAAAACACAACTGCAGATCAACTCGATTCTTTAATCAAAAGCAATCGATATTTTATCATAATTTTTATCTAATTTATACTGTATATTTCGTCTGCTGAGAATCATAGAGGTGAAAGTCCGAAATTCAACAATTTTTTTTTTTTTTTTTTTTTTTTTTTTAACAACATTCACACTTTTTTTCTCATTCACACAGTCTTTTCGGCAACTTAGGCCATTTAAGACTTTGACGATAACCGTTGTAGAGAATATATCTATTGTGGGGTCAGGCATTTCTATTTAAGCCATCTGGTATCCAAATGGCTTAAATAAAATCATCGGACTGCCTGGGTCCGAACCCGCGACGTTTGGTATAGGAGGTAGGCGCGCTACTTACTACGCCAAACCCGGGGGCAAATTCAACAATTCGAGTAAAGGTTTGAAAGTTTTATAAACATATACATTTAAATAGCCGGTCAACATATGAATAGGCCAGAATTAATAGCAAGGATTGGAAGTATATATTATTGATGCTGGGTAGGCAGCCAGGATTAGAAATAAAACAATTTTTTTCAATCTGCTCGTCGACGTTTCGGGTTCTAATCGCCCCCTTCCTCAGGACTGAGAAGGAGTCAATTATAACAATAAGGTGTCATTTGTTGTGATATTTTAAACAATTAGATTACGTATGCTTTGTTTCGGCATACCTGCTATATAGAATTGTAATCTAAATGTTAAAATATCACAACAAATGACACCTTATTGTTATAATTGACACCTGCTAAGTCCTGAGGAATGGGGCGATTAGCACCCGAAACGTCGACGAAGAGATTGAAATAAAATTGTTTTATTTTTAATCCTGGCTCCCAGCATCAATAATATACAGACTCCAGCCAAAGAAAATATTTCTTCAATGGAAGTATATTTTCGCCACTTTGGCACTCGAAAGAGAAGACTTTTTATCAAAGTTTGCTAGGTTTAACTTTAAAAATTGAATTTTCGAACTTTCGCCACTATGATTCTCAGCAGGCATATTTGTCAATCCCCTGTCCTCTGTCCGTTCCAAAATATCTCAAAAAGTATAAGAGCTAGAGCCATGAGATTTTTTTTTATTTTATAGAGTATTTTTCAAATGAATGCAGGAATATAATTTCGTTTCGTAAATCGCAGCGGTACCTTCATTATGTGTGGTTATCAAAAAACTCTTGACCAAATTATCTCAGATACTATATGTGCTAGAGCAAGAAAAACATTTTTATATATTTATGGCCAGGAAAAGTGTCCCGGGATTAAGTCATTCAGCAACTAGGCCTCAGGTGTTGGAGCCCCCTGCCTAGGGGTAATCCCGACAAATATATCTATTTAACATAGAAACGTATTAATGAAATCTCAAATCTAATCTCTCAAGATGTTTTCCAAGACTCAATTAAGGTCACTTAAGAGCCAAGCTTTAAAGTTAATAGCAAAGTACTTTAGTGAAAGCAAATTAATTTTTTCGGATTAACAAGTCGTTTTGCAAGATTGTAAAAACGGGATTAAAAAACTTTGAAGAGGGTTTTTTTTTTCTTTTAAAATTGTTTTCGATTTCTTTTAACAAGCAAAAAACTATACTTTTTTTTATTTGGACAGTTGTTTGACTGGGCTCTTAAATTGACACTTGAAATAAATCGTTAAAAGTAAATAAATTAAAAATGTATAAATATAATAAAAGTTTGGAATTATACATCAAACGAATTTATAATAATTTAATCAGAAATACGTACTAATATCGCATAATCAAAAATAAATCTACAAACATTATGAGAGGATTGATTATTTGATTAATAAATTGTATTTCTCAAATTCAAATGTCGATAATTCCAGCCGAATCCCTCCAATTTAATCACATATTTGGATTATCTTTAAATATAGACTAAATATTATCAGGACTGGAACAAAATTTAAGCCTAGACGATCCTGGAGCAAATTTCATTCCACAAAAATTAATTCACACCAAGGGCGGATCCAGAGGTTTCTCGGGGGGGGGGGGGGGTAATCTGGTATGACTCGTCGCACAGCACACTATTTTTTCTTAATTTCGATAATTTAAAGGCGCATTCTGTACTTGTTTGCCAGAATATAAATACAAATGAAATTTTTAAGAATTAATTTTTAAAATTTTACATTCAAAATACATTTTAACTTTCTCGTACCTCTATATATATGTTAATATATAGAGAGAGAAAGTATTGGATTCATGTCAAAAATTCGATGTCGAGATTTTGATGGATCTTCACGTTTTGAGGTCCCCTGAATCCAAAAAAGTGGTTTTCGCGACATGGTCTGTCTGTGTGTGTGTGTGTGTGTGTGTGTGTGTGTGCTGTCTGTCTGTGAACAAAATATCTCAAGAACAAAAAGAGCTAGGAAGTTGAAATTTTATATTTAAGTTAGGCACCCCCATGGGACGTGACACGAAGCTTTTGAACAAAATCGACCAAAGAGTACTAGTACTTTACTGATTCACTTTTTCAGTTTTTTTCGATTTTCTCTAAATTTGCTCCAACGATTTTTTTTAAAATTCAAAAATCAATTATTTTTTAGATTCTCTTTAAAATGTATATTCTCATTTTGTGATTGAAATCTTCTGAAGACCACTTTACTCTTGTTCTTCATAGGAAAGATAGGAATTTCTCCTATGGTTGCTATGGTAACAAAATATAAATATTTTGCCATACTTATAAATTTTACATCTTGAAAATCGAATGTACCGTACTGTCGGAAACTAAATACATGTCAACACAAAAAAATCTGGTGAGACAAGCACAGTACACAACTTTCGATTACCGAAGGTAAGAGAAAGTTGTGTGCTGTGCGCCAGTCACACCAGATTTTTTTCGAAAAAAAAAGGACTTTTTTCAAATCTCAGGGGGGTAATTACCCCCTTTACCCCCCCCCCCTTGTATCCGCCCTTGCACACACCTCAAACCCAACCTGCCTTTAGCCGTAGCCATCTACCGGCAGCCCATGAAGTTACTTTATTTCCTAAATTAGTCCTTTCGCTAAATGACGGTTTTATTTATTCTGTCTCAAATTAAAGTTCGATAAAACCCACCATTGATTAAAAGTATTCTTTATCTCAAGGGTTCCTAAACTTTTTGGATTTACGGCGCCCTTAATATATCAGAATTTTTTTGTGGCACCCCTTGTCAAATCTCAGGGCAAATCTTATGTTACTAATAGTTTTTCTTTTTTTCGAATTGATATATTTATACCTCTTATATTTGCAATTTTATTTAATAAATAATTGAAACTCCTGACTTTAATTCTTTGACTAATGGCAAAAAATTAAAGGAGAATACTATTTTTTGGTAATAAAATAAAATGTGAGTGATGTGGTTTGGTTAGTTTAAAAATAAATTAAACACGTATTTCGTGTAAGCCAAGCTTACACGAACGTAAAATGCTGGCCAAATTTAAGTTGGCCCGAGTAACATTTTATTAATATATTTATTTTCATATTCATTTATATAACTATAGTCCTTACTATCATTATCTTAATCATTGTATTAAAATTATTAATTTATTTTTTGTTTCGTTCTTTTTTCCCCTCTTTGCTCATGACATCATTGTTTCATTTAATCACAATCTTTGTCGATCGTTAATATTACATGTTTCCACAAGAAAATGTCGCATCATAAATTACACGGCGCCCTTGCTTGGATGGATGATTGAGTGTGTGTCTGTTTTTTTCTCGCATCAAAAGCTCGGATTAAATTGACATATGGCTCCGTTTAATCTTACGTGGTGGTTAGAAGCTTTTTGAGTTTACAGATCGGTTGCTTTTTGCTTATCCCTCTTTCCCATTCGGTTGTCAATCTATAAGGAGGTCATTTTACAAAGATTTCATCTCAAAGGCACTTATTTTTTACTTTCTCTTACCTATATGTATATTTTAATCATCATCCTATAATATAAAGCGCTAGCCACTCACTTCCGTTTTATGTTCCTCTCTCGATGATTGGTTAGAGTGAGAGGAAGCGGAGTTAGAAAGGGAAATTTAAAACTTTAAGTCAGAGATATAATATAAAACTTCAAGTCAGCAAGGGAAATTGTAAAATTTCCAAACAGTGAGTAAGTAAATTTGATGCATTTGCTCGCCGAGGGGGTCCAGGGGGCGCCTTCAGTTCCACTTGTACACATATATAGGCCTATATAGAGAAATTATTGGATTCATCAATTCCATTATTTGAAATAAGGTTCAACCATTATAAAATATAAATATATGAAAAAGTGTGATGAGTCTCACAGGCCCCAAAAATCTTCAAGGTGGGCCGCGGGTTAGTCACCCCTGGACTAAATCATATAAATAGATAGGGCCTATTACAAACTCCAAACTCTTAATCAAGAGGAGATACAGGGAAGAAAAGGAACTCATCCATGGGCGTAACTAGGGAATTTGGCTGGGGGAGGGGGCATGGGACCAGCCATCCTCCGGGTGGCCTGGAAGGCCCCATATTGTCTCAATTTTTTTGGGGTGGGGAGCCTTCTTCGGGGGACCTGGCCCCCCTAGTTAAGCACATGCTCCCATCCCTCTCCCCAGGATTAAAAAAAATCGATAGCTTTATTAAGCTTAGCTTTTTATCCTACAAATTTAATATTTTGGATATAAATAATTATAGGAATTCTAGAATTTAAAACATCTGAAAATTCTGAGTTTAATTTTCAAACTTTATTAGAAAAAATTTGTACCGTATTAAATTCTCTATAAAATTTGTAGCGAGTAAAATTCGGTTGCGAGAATATAAATATATATGTGCGCATATGATGAATTTTAAGGATTATTTTATTAGCTCAGGATATCTCAATTTGGTTTTGGAAAAATAACGAAGGCTAAACATTTGAGTCTAACGGGAGAATAAGAATTTGGCTTCATTAAATAAGAATTTGAATTATTTCTATCAAAGGCTAACGAATCGTCGGTAAAGGAAGACATTATTTTTTTCGAAATAAGATAGATAGTAATTTAAAACACAAGTTGAAGATAATCATTAGGTATGTTATAAATAAATTGGCCTGAGAATTATTGTTTTAATTTCCCAATTATCTCACTTCGAATTAATCCGCAGGCTCCTCCACAAATTCATCATTCATCCATTATTAGTATTATTATTTGATCGTGATTTCCGTTTTCTTTCGAGCACGCAGATACCTCAATCCCAACCGGCCTCATACCGTAGCTATCTTCCGGCATCCCGTGATGTTACATCATTTCCTTTCTTTAGGTTCATTTCTAATACTAGCCTAATATTAAAATTAGTTCCACTCGGTTCAGTAAAGATAGAATTAATTTAATAAGTTCAATTAGTCGTCTTTTGGAGTTTCGCAATCATCTTAAGGACCATAACTAAAACGAGTCAAAATTTATTTTATTCAAATTAACGTCCTCTCGGTTGATGTTTCTGCCCTAGATCTAGGCCAGTGGTTCCCAACCTGGGACGATCGCCCCAAGTCGGCGTTTTGGGTTATTAGGGGACAATAAATAAATGGGAGGGCAATGAGTAGCCATAGGGGGAAAATTATTAGATTTTACTAAAATTTAAAGAACAAAAATCAAAGAGAAGAATCTCCTATTTAGAGAATGGCCAGGATAGAAGAGGACAAAAAATTGTCATAAAAATAAAATAGTCTGGAGATAATTCCAATCTAGAATCGAAACGTCACTTTTGATTTCATTAAATAAAGATTGACTTCCAGAAAGGAAGAAGATAGGCTACAAAAGGTTGGGAACCACTGGTCTAGGCCATCTTCAGTGCTGCATAAATTCGATATATAAAAATCTGGTGTGACTGGCGCACAGCACACAACTTTCTCTTACCTTCGGTAATCGAAAGTTGTGTACTGTGCTTGTCACACCAGATTTTTTTGTGTCGACATATATTTAGTTCCCGACAGTACGGAACATTTGAATTCAGATGTAAAATTTATAAGTATGGGAAAATATTTATATTTTGTTACCATGGCAACCATTTCTCCTATCTTCCCTATGAAATACAAGAGTAAAGTGGTCTTCAGAAGATTTCAATCGCAAAATGAGAATATACATTTTAAAGAACATCTAAAAAATAATTGATTTTTGAATTTTAAAAAAAATCGTTGGAGCAAATTTTGAGAAAATCGAAAAAAAACTGAAAAAGTACATCAGTAAAGTACTAGTACTCTTTGGCCGATTTTGATTAAAAGCTTATTTTTCCGGTCCCGGGAGGTGTTTAACTTAAATATAAAATTTCAACCTCGTAGCTCAATTCCTTCATCCTTAAAATTGAACACACACCCACCCACCCACCCACCCACCCACAGACAGACCATGTCGCGAAAACCACTTTTTTGGATTCAGGGGACCTCAAAACGTGAAGATCCATCAAAATCTCGACATCGAATTTTTGACATGAATCCAATACTTTCTCTCTATATATATATTACATATATACATAGGTAAGAGAAAGTAAAAGAGAAAAGCAAATTAATTTCCCTTTGAATCTATCACCATTAAGCCACATTTCTTCGCCAATAAGCTTAAAAATAAATTATATAATTATATTTGCACTTCAGTTATATTTTATAAAGATTTTGATCACATGTCAATTAATTTGTGTCCTGAAGATGCTTATAAGACTCACTCGAAATTTAAAACACTGACCACATTAATTGATTGATTGACTTTTTGTTCATTGGCTATCCACCTCTATTCTTCATTACTTTAATTATCTTCGTTAGATAAACTCTTAATTCCTTTATACAATTTAAGTTTATATAAAATTCAAGATGGAAGTTTTATAGAGATGCTTACCTATGGGGTGTGGCGACGCGTAACGAAATAGGCTCATGAAAGGCGTGAGATGTTGAAGTGGCACGTCTGCGGCGTGCAAGTCTTTGCTGCAGCTGTGCCTCTAGTCCAGCTCTGTCCAGGACCGCAGGTTCAAAATGTCCGATCATTTCGGAAAGCACTAAACCTGTAAAAAGGATAAAGTTTGCAATTAGACTAATATTAAAGTTTCCAAACTATGAAAATTAAAATTAGATAAATAGGAACAAAGCGAATTGAAGTGAATCGCAGACAATGTGAATAGAAGCCGACAGTAACACTAAAAGGGGTCCCATCCATTTTATTAACAACATTATCCAATCAGTTCTCTATCAATAATAAAAAACAAAACTGTTCAACAATTAGATAAATATTTTTTGCCCCCTCTCCTTCTTCCTTCTAAGCAAAACCTGAAATGACGTCTTTTTGGGAAGAAACATCCTTCACTACTGAATCTTACACATTTCTTTTATTAATAAAAGGTGTAGAAATATTTTTTTTTTTTATCTACTTCTTTTAATAACATAATACAAGGTGTATATTTTATAAAATTCCGAAGCTACTTAAAGAGTTGCTAAATCGTTTAATCAGGACCTAGTTACTTGACCCTGATGAAGAAACCGGTGTTAAATTTTTTTTGGGGTTAATTGTGGGTGGTTGGGGAAAAATACAGGATCTCAGCAATGGGTCTTGTTTTATCATAATTAGCAAGGCATACGACTTAATAGTGTCTATCGAGAACAATCCCCTCATGAAGATGTTGCATTTATGACCGAAATGTTGCTTTAGGCTTAATAAATAAAGAACTCAGCTTGCCAGCTTTTACAATTTCTTTTCGCCAACTACGACTATTAATTTTCTTTCTTTGAAAAAAGTTTTACAAATTGTTGGAATGAACCCAGTGATTAACACAATGGGCGGTTCAGCCCCCTAGGTGCGTTGAAATGATCCAGAGAGGCGGTAATGGCTCGTGAGGGAAATTTATACTAAATGCAAAATAAAACCTAAATTACGCCATTATGAAGGTCTTTTCGGGAGAGATAGATCTAACCTAAATACTGATTCCAAATTCCTTTTCCAGTTTTGGCAATCCAGTTTCCCTATCCTCCAAATTTAATATCTCCCCTCCTGGGCTTTACCCGCTACTCTTCTTCCAGCGTTTACCCAAGAGGGTTTTCAAAGCGGTTCTTCTCTCACTTGCAATTATATCCCGCCCACCATTTATTTAATCACTCTAATAATGTTCGGGGACTCATAAAGACCTACACTTTGTCATTATGCAGACCCCGCCTTCACCGGTTTTTTTTAACACCGCAATTTTTTGCGATAAAATTTCATTTCCTAATTTTACTTTTTTGTAAATTATCTTATTTCTCAAAGGAAATTAGGCTATAAATTGAAAAAAAAAAAATGTATGAATTACTCTAGTATATTTTCTTAATTTATCAGTAATTTTCGTTAGTTTATAGGCGGTAAATGAAAATAATACTTAACATATTTTAGAAAATTTGACAAATATTATTGCCTAATAATAAAATTAATTTAAAAAAATATAGGGTAGTGTCTTATTGCCTCACATGGCGATAAAGACTTTATAAAAAAATATTATTAAAAACTCAATTGTATAACTGTGATGTAATATTTATTAACCGAGAGTAGTACCAAAATGAGAAAATGCAGCTATAATTTTTTATTCTTTATAAATATTTATTTTATTTGTACAGCTGATGTTTCGGTTCTATATATGAACCATCTCCAGAGCTGACAAAAAGTCTTTATAAAAGTGTTATATTGGATTTTATACATTTTTAGAACCTTCTTCTCAATCAATTGTTTGCCTGATCATTACACTGCGTATATACTGTATTTTTATTATATTCTATAACAAGAAGGTTCTAAAAATTTATAAAATCGCTGACATTATTTACAAAAAAAATTTTGTCAGCTCTGAAGATGGTTCAAACGTAAAACCGAAACGTCAGCTGTACAAATAAAATAAATATATAAATAATAAAAAAATATAGCTACATTTTCTCATTTTGGCACTAGCCTCGATTAATAAATGTTATAAAAAACTGTTTGTCTTTTTTTATCAGACTGAATGATCAGACATTATGTCACAATTTTCAAGAGTTAAAGCAATAACTTAAAATTTTTTTTTTTATTAAAAAAAAATTCTATAGAAAGTTTTGTAAATAATTTTTCCAAACGATCCATATGAAATATTATTATTATATTTACATATATGGTAACTTATTTATATTTTTCTGGAAAGATTCCTAAAACGATTAGAGTCTTAAAAAAGTTGGAGGTATAAAGCACGGGTTAAAAGGAATGAGACAATAAAAATTGAACGAAAGAAATAAAATTTCAAATATAAAAAGACATAAAATAAGATAAAAAGTTTTAACAAAAAAAATATGCATTGTTATAATAAAAAATTCCACTTGGCTAAACAAGAGTATCTTATGTTAGTTTTTGGTAATCAAGCATATACTTAGGAAAAATTTATCTTATAATCTTCTTATCAAACTTATTTATTATATTTATTGGCAAGAGATCAAGGTGTTGACATTGTCAATATTTAAAATTCTAGCTGAGGGCAGTGGCGTCATTTCAACTTCTGGGGGGGACAAATTTTTTCTTGGGAGCGAAAAACTTTTTTTTTTTAATTTATTTACAAATAAGAACTCTAATTTGGCCAAAATATATTTAATTAATTTTTTAATTTTGTAGTTTAAAAACTCGTAGATATATAAAATATATATATATATATATTTTTTTTTATATATATATAATATTTTATTAAGAATAATAGAAAATTTTTAAAAAATCTGAGCCCTTGGAGGGGCAAATGCCCCCCTGCCTCCCCCCCTAATGACGCCACTGGCTGAGGGGCTATTCATTCTTTTTTTTTTAACTTTAGACACCCCTAATACAATTTTTTTCCATTTCTGAATGCAAAAAACATATTTTTACTATATTCTATAGCCATTTAGCTTTCCTAAAATCATTAATTTGTAAAAATCTGTTAATAATTAACGAAATTATAAACTAAACAGTTTCAAAGTTGGAGGTGAAAAAAACACTTTGGCTGCCTATCTTTTAGGCACTTTGCTCTCTCCTACAGAAGAGATCTCATAGGAATAAACTTAAAACTATTTACATGTTAGGTAAATCTATTTTGTCCATAATTTCGCTAGTAATTAATAGATTTTTACGAATGAATGATTTTTGGTAAAGAATATCGCAATAATATGTTTTTTGCTTTCGGAGATGGAAAAAATTGTATTAGGGTTGTCCAAACTTAGAGAAAACCTAAAAAATTCAATTTTAAATCAAAATTAGAACCGCTTTAGAGCACATTTTCTATTCTCTATAGCTCTAAAACTAAACGTGATGGGACAAAACTGATGGGTATTTTTGGAATCAAGGTGCTACTCAAATACCCAGAAATAGCTTCAAAAAACAAAATCAATGTCCCCCTTTGTTATTTATTTATTTTCATTCGAACTTTTTTTTAGGAAAAACGGCATTTAAAAAGTTTACGTAAGCAACTAATTAACCCCTTGTTCTTTGTCACTAAAGCAAGCAAATTTCCTTCTCACGTAATCTTTGGTATCTAATCTTTGGAATAACCTCTGAGCAAGTTTCCAGAGAGATTTTTCTAAATTTAATATAAATAATATTTTCATATTTTTTCCCTATTTTAAATTTAATTTAATTTATTAAATGTTATACTTCATTTTTATTAATATTCTAGAATATCTAGTCTTGGTTTAGTTTCCATAGGGTTTGAATACACCCCCTCCTAACCCAATTCATTCAGCAATACAATAAGGTTCCTTAATTCTAACTATGTAATATTTTATAATATTGTATGTATATTTAATTACAGGTGTCAGCTATTGGATATTTCAACAGCTCGCCCTTTTCAGAGGCAATTTAATAAAAGCAAAATATGGCTTTTCGAAAAAAAAAGAATTAATGAATCTCTGGCCATTTGCTTTGATATCTCATGTTCTTTTATACTATTGATACAATAAAATTCACCAATACTGGACGGTTTGAGGATTATGAATTAAGTGTATTTAGAAAATCTGTCAAATATTGCAATTATATTACAATTTTATAAAATTTCATATATCCAAACATTAATTTCCTAATTTAATCAGTTTTTAATAAAGCTCCTTTTAAAAGAAATGCTTTACTAGTTCCCCTCTCTATATAGGGAAACTAATTTAAAAAAAATACACATTGGCTAGTAACATTTTTTTTTTAATGATTTTAGTTTGGATAAGCGCGGGACCCTTCCAAAAAGATGGAGAAAGAGGTGATAATTTAAATATATATGTATATTCACTTTCTAATATTATTCTGAATAAGGCAGTAAACCATCTGAAAACGTTTGGACACAAAATTAATTTACAATTGTATGCCAAGTGAATTTGCATTTTAATTGATAGTATACTGCGGTTACCCAAAAGGTCCCATCAATATTCATTGTCCATTTAATTTCATATTTATATGAAATATAATAATATTGTACATCTATGTGTGTAATGCCTTAAGTTAATATTGAATATTTTAAGAATTATAAGCCATAATATTTTCTGGAGGCGGTTTAAATTTTTAAATATGATTTGAAATTGCCTCTTCCCTTAAAAAAGAAATCATTTAATGTCCTTAGGTCTCATTAAAAAAATATACGTTACTATTTTGGTTAAGTGCTACTGATCTAAACATTCTGTTTTCATTTATTTACCTTAGAGATAAAATATTTTCAAGAAATATCCGAATGCTGTAAAGCCAAAAAGGGAGAGAGAAAGAGAGAGAGATACAAAATTTGATATCTGAAAACAAAAACTCTACATTCAAAGGGCAAAATTTGATATCTGGCTAGAACAAGAAACACATGCAAAGATTCCCACAGAAAAGTACAAATGTAGCGTCTGGAATATTTACATGTGTATTTCTGTTCCCACAGGACTGGGGGATTACTGTAAAACTTATAAAAAGCCACCCCCACTCCCTGGGGAGGATTCTCACTCTCGATCTCATCAGTGTCGGACCACCTTGTTTAAACATTTTTACAATAAACTTATCTTTCCAATCTTCACATTTATCATTTAAGGGGGTTCAGGAGCGACGTCTAAACGTACTTTTAAAAAAAACTAATGAGGAATTTTTCAATGCTGTTTTTTTTTAAATGAATTATATTCATAAGGAATTATTGAGACAGAAAGTTATAATTTTTTTAATGACTTATAAAAAAAATTAAGGAAATTAATTTTTTTGTTATCAAGCCAATATAGAAAACCTTCTATCCCAATAAACTTTAATTTTTTTTAAATTTAAAAATGAATTTTTTGTTAATATTAATCACATATTAATTAAGAAATTTTTAAAATAAGCTTAGATGATTTATTTAAAAATCATATTTCAAATAGTTCAGCATTCTTATAGATGGCAGGCTAGTCTAACAGCCGATCTCCTAATAGCCTATATCTGGCCTATATTTATATATTTTTATGCTTTTATAAAAGATACCTAATATATAACATTTATAAAGTATTTATTGTTAAAAGATCAATTAAAATCAACCAAATGCATTAAATATTATTAGCTACCATTCTGACATCTCTTGGCGAATTCTCGAATTACGTGTTTTTTTGGGCATACTTTTATGACACACTACGGAGTAGGCAACCCACAACACTGGTGGCCCCTGATGGGGCAGCCACAACACGTAGATAAAAATACAAGTTTTGATGGACCATTTTCATATCATTTTGGACGATTCCTGTTGCAGTAGACTCGATCCAATTTAGTGTAGTAATATTTAAATTTTAATAGATATCATTTGATGAATTGAAATGCCTAATTTATTCAAATTTATTTATAAGAAAAAAGGAACATAATGTAATGTTTAATAGCGGTTAATGATGTTATAGATGTGTTAACAGGGTAAAATAATTTTGTTATTTTATGAAATTTATAGTCTCAGATTTAGATTTTCATCTTGTGTGGTGTATTTAGTTAACATCTTCCTTCATAGATGTTTATTTTGCTGTTAGCATTTCATTTCGAATTATTCGCTTATTAAGTTTACTAATAAGAACCAGTGATATAATACTATTTAGTAATTTCATTCAATTAAAATAGTAAATTAATGCTTTAAGGCAACACTTCTCAAATCTTGTTAAATTTAGTAGCTAAACAATTCAGTTTTAATTGCGCCTCCATTCACATTTTTTTATATTTTTAAATATCGTTATCTATTGTCTAACTACTACAATATATTAAAAGGCAAATAATTAAGAATGCATTAAATTTGGAATGAATCGGTCAGTAGAAACCAACCCTAAGCCAAATCGTTTTCAACGTAATGGTAATCTTTGAGTCGTTTGTCTTAAGTCCTGGACCAAATTTCATAACAAGCTGTTGAATGAAGCGTGATTTATTCTAAAAAAATGATGTATTAGATAATAAACATACGCGATCATATAAAAACTTTGAAATTTTATTTATTTTTGGCAATTGGTGTGCCCGTGTTGATCGTAGTCAGTTTCAAATAAATAATAAATTTATTCCGGCCCTGAGTTTGCCAATTCAGTTTTTTTTTTTTTTTTTTTTTTTATAAGATCCATTTCAAAAAAGTGAATAATATCTATTGATAAATAAGTTATTAGAGTGAAGTGCGGAACATTTATACTTAATTGGCAGAACCCTTTATTACAAAAATGTACGGGGTTTTTTTTTAAAAAGACTGGAGGAGGTCCCTGGACTATTCTAAGAATATTTTGACCTTAGATGATTTTTGAAAACCCGTTTTGTTTTAAAAGTTAGGTAGTCAAAATCGATGGCAATTTTGTCGAAATTTTTGTCCGCCCTGCATTTTCGAATAAAAGCGGGTTTTCAAAAAACATCAAAAGATAAAATATTCCTGGAATAGTCCAAGGAATAATCCCTTGATTCAGTGGAATGTTTAATAAACACCCTCTTGGTATAGCATTTCATTTCACATTACTTGAGTTTGTTTAGACCTAAGAAAATAACAAATTTAAATTTACCATCATGTTATTAAACTAGTAGTAAATAGTAGAATATATGGGGAAGTATATTATTATTGATTAATACAATTCAATGAGACGTTTCGGGTGAATTTCATCTACCCATCTTCAGTCCTTCAAAATTGTTAAAAGTCCCGGAGTTGGTCAATAGGGCAATACATGCAAATTTATGTATCATATGTCCTGGCGATGTGGGCCATCGTATTTATTTAGAGAGAATGAATTTTAACAATTTCGAAGGACTGAAGATGGGTAAATAAAATTCACCCGAAACGTCTCATTGAATTGTATTAAATCGGAGGCTTTTATTTTTTTAGTTGCACCTGCTCCTTCTCCTGTCTATAGAGAAACAGCCACTGACTTCATTGATATTTCTGTTCTCATTAAAATTTTTGAATGAAATATTCAATTAAATTTGAAGAATTTTTTCAATATATTAGAAACGATATATCGTATATATTTCACATTATGGCCAAAAAAAAAAATCACATGATGTTGAATAATCTTTTTCAAGTGCTTCTCTCCCTCGAAGACATTTTCAATAATAACAATTCCGAGTGTGTCATCAACATTGCATGAGATTCAACCATTTTGGTATCCCTTATAATAAAGCACCCGTCCTGTGCAGGTTTGGGAATGTCTCGTTATGTCTCAGGCACACTCTCGACGTCCTCTAGTGCCCCTCAACTTGAAACCATCTAAACATAGATGTTATTGATTGAAAGACTAAATAAAATTTCCTGGTGTTAAAAAGAAATTTTGGTCAAAATTGAAATAAAAGAATTCTCTTTTTGTATTTTATCCAGTTGTAAATTTTAATTCGTTAGTGTGTTTGATGAAGGCTAGCAGCTTTCCTTCATTACAGTGAATAAAGACCATACAATTTAATTTACTTACAAAGGAAGAATTTTTATTTACACCATTTAAAACAACCCCTACCCCGTGGTCGAGAGGTGTGACAAGTGTCATTATTGATAACCTTAAAAGTTAAGGGCGTGGGTTCGGTTCCCATGAATATTTATTTAAATCATTTGAATTGATTTTATTTAAGCCATTTACACTTCTGCCTTGCACTCATCGTGACAAACTAAAGAGAATTGTGAAGTTAAACTTCAAAATGGGAAGTAAACATTGCTAGGAGAAATTCGAATTATAAAGAGGGAAAGTGGCCTAGTTCGAATTATATAAATTTTTCTCCCCCTCTTGTTACGAAAAATAGTTAGAAAAAATACACAGCATTTTTTCGATTTACCGAAGATTACAGCTAAAAAGTTCATTTAATCGAAATATTCGAATTAAGAGTCGACTATATATCAATTATTATAGAACTTATTTTAAATCTATTTTTGTTTTTGGCAATTTTGGTCCATCTCAAAAAGTTTGCCGATTCCTGTACAGTGATTTTGATTGTTAGAGGTTTTCTATATACCGGTAATTTATTTTCAAATTTCCTTGTTTATTATAATTCAAAAAAAAAAGTTCGATAAAATTCCAAGACAGGAAATTAAAATTGAATATTGTGGATTCATTATTTTTCGTCTTTTATAATTTGAGCTTAAATAAAATTCTTTAATAATAGCCAAGCTTTAATTTTGGATGTCAAGTATTTTATTTCTAAAATCATGTGATATACAGTAATTAATCTATCCCTAGACTAAGCAAATTATGTGAGCTGCTTCGATCGGCTCCAGGCCCCAAATGGTTAGGTTTAATTACAGGCGTTGTTGCCAATATTTCAACTTTTATGAAGTGGGTAATTAATTAATAATAATAGTCCATTGGCGAATGGATGCATTGAAATTCAATTCAAATTGACCGAGATACTTGAATTCATTTGAGAAATGCCTGTAAAGGCAATCCCCCATCCCATAGAATGTGGATAAATATAGGAAAGGCTAGGTATATGAATAAATCAAATCTTCACAAACCGATAAGTTTGCTCGATCAATTGAATGAGTCTAAACCTTTAAAAAATTCAATCGTAAGACTTTTTATTTAAAATCAACATGATCAATGGAATAAAAAAAAAAAAAAAAATTAATGAATTAAAATTAGATTATTAATATTTGAACATGTATATAAAAAAAAAATTATATTTCAATAAGTTTATAAGATTTATTATATCAAAGGGATTGAAAAATAAACGAGAATAAGAAATTTATATTCTATAAAAAATTTTTGTAAACATTTCAAATTCATAGTCATAATTCTTTTTAAGAGGAATTTAATAAAAACTTTTGAAAGATAACAATAAGATCCTCCCTATCTCGTATCGTTTATCATAAAGGAATATTGTCAATGGCTTATTCAAAAAGTGTGTTAGATTATAATGAAATATGCGATTTAATCCAATAAATAATTTGTTTCGCATCGGCCCTTCTTCTTTTGGGCCTTTTAAGCCCTTAGGGTCCAAGGCCGAGGAATTTTCCTGACACATTTCAAACGTTCTCTTCTAATTGGCATTCTTTGGTTCACAACACTTTGGTCGGACAATCAAAGTTTTCGATTTGTTGTTCTTGTAGGGAAGCTTTCTTTGTTGTTCCAACTTTCTTTCGATCAAACGTAAATAAAAAAAAAAAGTAGATAAGATTAAGGTGATTAATAAAAGAACGAGAATTTAATACTTATAATAAATTGAATAAAAACAATAATGCAAATTCCTAGCACTGGGACTGATCTATTATTCTATTATGATAGTAGTCAGAAAATTTTTCGGGTGTGAGCCCCCCCCCCCCGGGTTTCGAATAATTCGAGAGGGAATCTCCTTCCACCCCCTCTTCCCAAATGAATGCATTTTATAGAATATACATTTTTCAGGATTTATGTAGAAGAGGGGGAGGAATTGGACCCCATATCCCCTCCTCATCCTACGGTACTGTATTCTATAACATAATTATAATATAGTCTCCCAGTAAATCTAAATTATTGCTTTTTTACTTTCTCATCCGAAAAAGTGGTTTTCGCGACATGGTCTGTCTGTGTGTGTGTGTTCAATTTAAAGCATGAAGGAATTGAGCTAGGAGGTTGAAATTTTATATTTAAGTTAAACATCCCCCGGGAGCGTGTGAACATAAGCTTTTAATCAAAATCGACCAAAGAGTACTAGTACTTTACTGATGTACTTTTTCAGTTTTTTTTCGATTTTCTCAAAATTCGCTCCAACCATTTTGATTATAATTCAAAAATCAATCATTTTTTCTATGCTCTTTAAAATGTATATTCTGAAGACCACTTTACTCTTGTTTTTCATAGGAAAGATAGGAGAAATGGTTGCCATGGTAACAAAATATAAATATTTTCCCATAGTTATAAATTTTACATCTTGAATTCTAATGTACCGTACTGTCGGAACCTAAATATATGTCGACACAAAATATCTGGTGTGACAAGCACAGTACACAACTTTCTCAGTTGTGTGCTGAGCGACCAGTCACACCAGATTTTTTCATTTTATTTTTAATATGATTATTCTAAATTTAAAAAAATCTGTTGTGTCTGGTACACAACTTTCTCTTACCTTAGATAATTGAGTAGTTTTCTGTGCTTGTCGCTGTGACGACATATACCGGGTACAGTATTTAGTTTCCGACAGTATGATACATTTAATTCAAGACATAAAATTAATTTATAAACATAAAAAAATATTTATATTTTATTACCATTGCAACTATTTCTCCAATCTTTCCCTATAAAATACAAGAGTAAAGTGTGCTTCAAACAATTTTGAGTGCCAAATAAGAAATCAGTAAAGTAAAGACTCTGGCCGATTTTATTTAAAAGCTTATTTTTGCTAATTTCAGCCTCTTAATGGATTTCCGTCATACTATATTTTGTTCAAAGACAGACCATTTTACGGGGCCCACTTTTTTTTAACTCTGGGGACCTCAAAACAAGTATTTCCATCAAAATCTCGAAATCAATTTTTACCATGAATGTAATAATAATACTTTTTGATGTACTTTTTCAGTTTTTTTTTCGTTTTTCTTAAAATTCTATTGATTAAAATTCATCAATCAATTAATATTTAGATGTTCTTTAAAATATATATTCTCATTTTGCTCTCAAAATTGTTGAAGCACACCTTGCTTCTTCTTGTAACCAGTAAATTTTTTCCATTAAACTTATTACTTTTTCTTTTTCTATTAAACACTCACTTTTTCCATATTTTTCAGCTCTGGGCAGTCCGATTTTCCCGACCATTTCAACACAACAAAACAATTTTTTATTCCTTCCAGGGTTATTAAGATTGTTTTTAATAGTTAGGCTATTGTAGGAAGGATTTTTTTTCCAATTTCGGAAAAGTTTTTTGGAATGTGTTTTTTTAAATCTTTTGTGGTTTGAATTATTAGTCTGGTACTTGATAACGGCTGCAGAATAAGCAGTCGAAACGTTGTACAGTATTCATATTTTTAATAAATAATTAATAACAAAAATGTGGTCAATAATTAAAAATTGCCCTAATAATAAGTTTTTTGGAATACACAGATTAGAATAAATTCAATTTAATCTCATTTTTCATACACTTTTCTTGAATAAATTTTACTAAAATACAAGAATAAATAAAGCTTTAATTTTGCACCAGCAGCTCATTTTTATTATATTAATTTTGCTATTTTTTTTTTTTTTTATTATAAAATCCACTTTCCAAGGGAGATTGAAATCGAATTTTTATTTAAAACAGCAGCAAGGGGGAGTCTATTATTCATTTTCCCAATTAAGCTATCTTTGAACGTTATCTTAATTCGCATCGTTATAAACCTGGCATGAAATTGGAAATACGTTCCTTCCGTTTCTTATGCGCTTGATTTCGTTTACCTCCTGATGACCCTATCCACATTTACTCTTTTTTTTTTCTTCCCATTCATTCTTTTGTATTTTCTTTTGCCTGCACAGTTCATTTATTTTCGTTTCCGCTCGTCTGCACTTTCTTTCTCTATCTATCTTAAATATACACACACAAATATATATAGAAAGATTTACAAAGACTAACTGATATGTTTGTAACTTCTATTCTCTTAATTAAAATATTATTTTTTAATTTATATCTTTCTGTATATAAATACTGAACAAAAGTCTTGTTCCGGAGATTATTTTTTAGGCATAATTTGAGAATTTCAGAAAGGCTTCTAATCCCTAGAATAAGATGCGGATCATATTCGTATTTCTGCGCTTAGAATCAGGAACAAAATTGTATGTTCTAATTAAAAAAGAAAGATGATATAACCTAGTAAGGTCAACAACCAAGGTGGCAGTCTACTATTAGATTATGGCCGATTTGTCTAAAAAATGTGGGCAAACATTTTCTAAGGAGAACTACATTAAAAACTTCATTCCTTCCAGAGGGCCTATAGTATGTCTAGTTTACAGTATTTATGAAAAATTATTATTATTTTTAAAAAATCTTACTTATTTATGCAGCTAGTTTCCTCATTATTTTAATATTAAATACATTTTACATAAGTTGAATGACGTCACGACTTGTCAGTAAAAATCCAATTGTAATTTCTTAGGAAATACTATGCATATAATATGAATGTGTTACTATTACTAGCAATGAAAATAATATCGTAAGGAAATTCAATTATTACTTATTATTAATAGATCATACTGATCAAACTGCCAACTTTAATTTTTATTTTTAATTATTCCATTCTATTTACATTCATTTGTATCTGAAATATTTATTTAAAATCTAATGTGACAGAGCACATCATCGAATTTTCAATTACCTACTTGAGTAAATGAATATATATATCATTGTATTAGATAGCTTGGCTTGCTTCTTCTCTCTGATGAATAGGAATTTAAGCCAAAGAAAGTATTGTCTATAAGCTCTAAAATAAAATTTCATTTCAATCAGTCGTGCCGTTCCGTTGCTATTGTATATGCAACATATTCACAAGAACTATGGAACTCACAGTTTTTATTTATTATTTATCAAATATTAATTAAATACTCTAATTTAAGAAATAAAAATTGTTAAGGGACAAAATAAGCCTTGTGATAGGCTAAAATAGGCACGAGATAACGTTAAAATAAAATTCGAACAGCGTTGGCTCTTATTTCTCCTTAAGATGGATTTCGTACTAAAAATTGACTCTAACAAAATAAACGGATATTTAATTCCTCATTCGATAATATGTTTTCCAAGCAATAACATCCATAATAATATTCATATTGCCAATATATTACTTAAAATCAATTAAAATTTTTATAAATGATATCACTTCGGTCGTGCGTTCTTAGCCATATTTTTTTTTGCTTTATTATCATCTCGTATTGCTTCTACTAGTAAAAATCTAACCCTTTTATTATATTTTTTTGTTTCAGATATGGGTAGCTGTTTAACAAGCTAGAACCTGAACAATACTAACTCAGAATTCCGTCTCGAGGTTTCTTTGATCTATCAAAGTCTGCAGAAGTTCTCCTAACAACATCCATCGACCTCCTTCCAAGCTACTTTTGTAAGTACCTCTAATTTCTAATTAGGTTTATATTGATTTAAGTTGAATAAATATGTGTAGATTAGATCAAAGCTAAATCAGTGGTTCCCAAAGCATGTTTGGTGATGTATTTTTTCCTACTATTATCTTAAAAAAAAAAAAAATTCGCTTGTTAAAGAAAATTTGAAGTAATAAAATGTGGTATAACATGGTTTTAGTTTGCGATCTAAAATCGTGCGGGCTTGCACTAATGCACGAAAGGAAACAGAATGTCAATTCTATTTGAAACCAGGGGGCTCAATCGTTAACGACGCTGAAAGACTCCAAGCCAGCAGCTAGACATGAGCGGAATTCTCAATTCCAAGGTTTTATCCGAGCTGTCTCACCATAATCTCTAATCAGTGTGTCAAGAAAATTTCAAATTTTCTAAGAATTAATGATATATAACTAACTCTTAAATCTAAAAGAGAATTGCTTAGTGAGAGAGGGTTTGCTAATGGATTGTGTTATTCGTGGCTCAAAGAGGGTTTCGTTTACCCCTTAGAAAAGCCACTTAGGAGGAAGATAAAATTTTACTTTTGAACAGGGTTGCAATGGGCAAGGCCATCAGAAATAAAAAATATATTTATATTATTTCGTGAACGTTTCGGGAACGCACCGATCCCATCTTCAGGACGAAAAAATTGTCACAATATTGATGGATGGTCTCATGATGTATACACAACTAGTTAAAAAAATATTTAAAAACTGGCGGGATGACAACAGACAAAAATAATTAAAAAAATAAATAAATAAATATTTAGGACAATCCCTTAAAAAATTTAATTTCCCACAAAATTCCTACAAAATTTGTTAAAATAATTTCTTTTTCTTTTGCTCTTTCAAACGTTACTATGGATCTTACCATTACACTAATTTATTGGCGACAAAATTTTTAATTGCTATTCAAAAATTTTAATTTTTTTTTAAAGCTAAAGCAAATTTCCATTTCATTTGATTTCAAGGAAATGAGAATGAGTCGAAACATCTATTAACTTGGTCAACATAATTTTTTCTCCCATTATTAAAATTTTTTTTAATGAACGTAATTATTTTGCAAATTTTTTTGATTTTATAACAAAGGCAAACATGCATCATTTGAAGTTTTTATTTTTTTTTTATTTTTTAATCAAATCTCTTCCTGGTCATGGAAACGAGAAAAGCGAAGTAAATAAATTAAAATTGTGTAAATAATATTTACAATGAATATATAATCACTCATTGAATTTGAACTCACTGGTTAATTTTAAATGAACGAGTAGATTCATAAAATTTTTATTTTTACAATAATAATAATATTTAATAGTATGCGTGAATTGAAAGAGAGAGAATATTTGGATTAGTGATTTATTATGTGAATTTTGACAAATACAATGGAATAATTGTAACAAATAAATCAATTAGTTAATGATATCGCTATCCAAAATTTAGGCCTACAGATGAGTTTGATTAAAATAGGCCAATGAATTTAAACCAAAGATAATTAACTTTGCCTCACGATAGTAATCAAGTTAGTTACGATCTACTTTTCTATTAAGTTTCAGAAAACGTGTTGTGAGTTTAAAAATCTTTCAGTTTTTGTTTTTAAATCGCTATATTTTTAGTGAAGCTACAATATAGCTATAGCTAAGGGACTTTGAAAAAATAGTCTTTCTCTTACCGAAAGGTAAAAGAAAGCGGTGTGATGTGCGCCAGTCACATCAGATTTTTTAATTAAATACTTTCTCTCTCTATATATTTCATATATAGGCTAAGAGAAAGTAAAAATAACTCTTTTTTCTATATTTCTCTTTATATACCGAGCTGAGATGTCGAAAAGACTAAAAAAAAATCTGGTGTGACTGGCGCACAGCACACAACTTTCTCTTACCCTTCGGTTCATATATGGACCCTGTTACGCATTAATGTGTCAAGCGCCAGCTACCGAGATTTGAGAAAATTAACTTTAAAGTTTTTTGCTTTGATTAGATTATGTATAATTTTTTTTGTCAATTGTGGAAGTAACATTAAATATAAATTTTTTTAGGACATATTTCATAAAAAATACTATTAATTATAGCATTTGAAACAATATTCCGTGCTTAACTCTATTTTTAATTTTTTGGCGCTTGACACACTAATGCATAACAGGGTCCTTATAGGTTAAGAGAAAGTAAAAATTTAAATGCTACAGAAGTGAATTTTGAATTAGATTTCTTTGAGATATTAAATAATTTAATTAATTATAGATTATGAAATTATCAATTTCATTCAGTCTAATAACAGAAAGATATAAATATTTTCCCCTTTCACTCTCTTGCCTTCCCCTACATCCCTCCCCCCGCTACTGGAGTGGGAGGAAATTTCTAGCTCTCTAACAATGGGATCCTTTTTTTTTTTAGGCCATTTCCCCTTGCCTAGCGCTTGTTCCCCCCCCCTCTCGCGGTCTCACCGGCAGGGTCGTCTCTCACCGCCCCTCCGCTGCCAGTCGAGTGGACGCTCACAAGCCATTACCACCTCCTCTCCCCGTTCGTCGAAATAACCAGGTAAATTTTATATTTTTTAAATTTATTTCTTTTATAAAATGATATCTTTTAATTAGTTTTATGTATTTTTATATAAAATTAATTAATATTTCAAGTAAATATTCAAATTAGTATTAAAAGAGAGAAAAGTTTATAAATCTTTCTAACATGATTTATTTGCCAAAACTCATATGATTTTTTCAACTAGATTTGTTTAAAAAGATGGAATTTTTTTCAATCAACGCTCAAAGACTGTTTGTAAGCCAGTCAATAAATCGTTTAAGATAGCAAATTTGCGAGTTGAGTTTGTGTTTGATTGGACAAATGATTTATTAATATAATACGTATTTTAAGTTTTATTATTAGCCTAAGCCCTCCTTTAACAATAAAAGGGAGTAATTATTTTTTATTCTAACAATGAATTTTTTATATTATTAAAACAGAAAACATTCGAATCGGCAACATTGGCAACTAAACGACTCTATTTACCTCACTACAATCTGTTGAGTGGACGTTCTGAAACCAGCGTCATCTTAGCAACTTCTCGTCCATAAGATCCAAGTAATATTTTTTATTATCCATAATATTTATAAATATCTTATCATTTAATCCAATAACCTCTAGCTGACCCAGATAACTTGGGTTGCCCACCCAAGTTCTCTATCTATCAGTTTTATAAAACTCCAGAAAATATGAATAATAAATATATGATTTTCTATTTTATTAGGCCTATAATTTTTCTTAGCATTAATATAATAACTAGTTGCACAACCAGATTTGGGGACCATGGTGCCTTTTTTTTAAATTCTTTCAGGCCATTTCGCCCTCTTAGGCACGTGAAAAAATATTTTTGAGAAACTTTTCTCTTTCTGGGCGAATATCTCAAAAAATTTTTAAGATATCAAAGCCAAATTTTTTTTATTTTAAACTACAATAAATAGGGATTATTTTATTATTCAAAAAAAAAATTCCAGTTCCAAAAAGAATGGCAGAGGCCCAAATTTGAGATTTTGCCAATTTCAGAAGGTCAAAAGTTAGTCTCTTATTTTTCCTTTTTTTTTCTTCATTCTTTTCTTCAATTTTCAAATTTTTAGGCAAAGCTACAGGTTTCCCTGCTGAACCGTTTTTGATGAAATTTAAAATACAAATAGATACTATCGAAAACCCGATACCTTTGATATAAAATTTCATTTTGGAGCAAAAGTGACTTTTTGAGAGCACATCAAAATTTCAAATTTGTCCTATCTTTAACATGGCGAAAAGACAATTCTGGCTATTTTGCACCCTGATGACGTCATGTATGAACAAATCTATTAGAATTAGTAATTTTCATTCCTAATGGAATTAAATTTTTTAGGATAGATGATCCATTCAGATAGAAATAAACATAAGAATAAGTGCTACCAACATAACAAAAATAAAAACCCTAAAATGTTATAAAATTTGGTCAAATCCTATGATTATCATTTGGAATGGAAACCAATCGATGTATTTACATCGTACCAACATATCACAAATAAAAACCTTAAATTTTTATAAAATTTGGACAAATCCTATCTTTATTGTTTCGAATGAATACCAAACGATGTATTTACATTGTTTATAGTTTTGAATACATAATAAAGGATCTGTTCATTGGATAACTTAATATTTAATAAATAAAAAAAACAATGATTAAATAATATTTAAATGTAATATTTCACAAAAAAGTGATTTTGATTTCACCTCGACTCTGGGCAAAAATAAAGTGAGGCGCCTCTTTTTCCATCTCTGATGTTTTTGGCTGAGATATACAATATTTACAAAATACCTAATAAAAATTACATGAATATAAAAACCATTTGCTATTATATATATACCGAGAACACAACTTTCGATGACCTAAGGTAAGAGAAAGTTGTGTGCTGTGCGACCAGTCACACCTGATTTTTTAATTAATTTTCTTGCTTTTTATTTTTTTTTTTTAGTTCTGAGTCTACTTTCCTGAGAATAATTTTGAGTTGGTTTCTCTTCTGACAAAACTGGCCGGACTCTCTTCTGCACTAAACAACTAACAACTGAGCTCCTCTTCTGGACTAACGACAGAGCTTCTCTTCTGGATTAACAACTGAGCTTCTCTTCTAGAGTTTCTACTGAGCTTCTCTTCCCAAGGAACTTGAAGTAAGGCCAGCGTTTATTTTAAAGGAGACTCAGATTTCATTCAATGGTCCAAACCTATAGTTGAGCACTGCATTTTCTACAGTCAACTAAAGTTGAGTAATATTCTTTAAAACATTATTCAAGAGAGATGATAGTTAAAAGACATTCTAGTGTCAAGAATAATATTGATATTATTGATAAATGGTTATATTTTTATAAATAATACAATAATATGTTCTTTAATTTAGATAACTTCAAACTATGTTCTGTTACTAATAATTTTCAAAGAATCCAACCAACTTAAGTTGACTGATGATAATTTTTTCTCCAACTCATGTTGATCTGTAATGTCAAGATATAAACAAAAAATTTAAATTCTTTATACAACAATAGTAATTTACAATCAAAGATAAACTTAAAAATTTTAAAATAACATTTTTTTAGTTTTTGATCAATGAGAATTCGCACTTTACACACAAACACACATAATTATGTAAGTCATGTGGTTCCCAACTTATTTTAATTCACGAACCGACAATTATTGATTTTTTTATTTATAAAACGGTTAAACAAAAATACGAATGGCATTTTGAAAGACATACTGTTATTAATATTATGATTCTATTACATTAATAATAGAAATAATTAAGAAATTTTCATTTTACTTCTGAACGGCAATATCTCTAATTTTTTCATATTTGCACTTGTCCATTGTGATGTTATTATTTATATTTAAATTACAAAAAAAAAAAATAAAAAAAAATAAATAAATAATAAAAATAAATTTAATTTTTATATAAAAAAGAACATCTCGTGGTGCAATTGCAATGCGCGGTGGTTGAGAACCCTGATTTGCAACTTGGTTATTTTCATTTTTTTACTATATTCTTTTATTAAAGTTCATTTATTTTTAATTAGAATTTCATCATTTACCTAAAACTACTAATTTCTCTAAATAAATTATGTAGATTTCTATTTTTTTCCGAATCATTCTTATACCGTGTGATTTTTTTTATATATAAATAAAATAAAAATTGTAATAAATAAAGAAAAAAAAATCAATTTATATATAAAAAAACAAAATTATAGATATTTGAAAATTTTGTAAAAATTGATTATAAAATTCAATTTTCAGTTCAAATGAAGTTTAAAGGTGAAAATAACTCTCTCAATCCTCTACCTCCCTACCCTTCCTCTCAAACACACACACACACCTAGGTATTTTAGGCCCCAAACTCTCTTCCTCTTTAGGTTAGGTTTCCTTGCTGCCTCTCTGCGAGATCACCAAGTCGTCAAGTTATAAGGTGTGTTCTGCCATTCTGGCAAACATTTAGCTAATAGGTAATAAAGAAAGGGTGGGTTTTTAGCTTCAGGGCTTCTCTTTCAGTGTATTCTTCGAGCGATTCGATGGAAATGGAGGATGGAAATGAAACAAGGTATTTACATGCCCTCTCTATAGGAGTAGGAATGGACATAAGGTCCATTTAGATTTTTTAATTCTTTATTTACAAACTAAAAATTATATTTTGAATCAAATATTCAAATTAAAGAAATTTCAACAAATTAATTAATTGAAGCAGCCATTTTTAAACTACACACACACATATTAAAGCTTATAATATCAATATAAACACAAAAACCAAAACTAAACAATTTTGCTACAAAATGTATTAATTGGCTGCAAATATTTTTACCAATCTGAGTCTCCTCTTTATTTTTAATAAGCAGATCCTGTCATCGATGATGAAGGGGACGGTTTCTATAAATTTAAAAGTTTAATTTTCAAAATTTGTTTTTAGACATGTTAAAATTTGTTTTTGTCTATTTTTAATTTCGAAGGGTTTTTTTTTCCAAACCCTAAATCCCCTCAGATCCGCTTATTTTCATTATTTTTATTATTGCTTGCGAAAAACGAGTAAAGCCAAGAAGTCTAAAAAAAGTAAAAATGGGAGTTTCAAATGCTTAAAAGATTACAAATTTAGAGATCACAAAAAATAATTTAATTTTATTATATTTAAATTTAATAAAATTAATATATTTTATTTTGTTTGAAAAATTTCTTCGAAAGTAGCTATCTTGTAAATGTAAAATGTTCAATTTTATAATTAATTAAGAATTTGATTTATTATAATACCTCCATTGTCTCTTTACTCTTCTTCCGCAAACAATAGTTATATAAGTAAAAATTGTAAAAAGCAAAATAAAAATTAAATTTATAGTTATCATATTTTTTACATTTCAATTGAGTTTATTTGAAATATATATAGTCAGTCCTTGACTTAAGTGATTGCTAATTAATATTTTATAATTTTTCTTAGTATAAAATTTATATAATAATTGATTCATAATTTTTTTGAAGTATTTTAGGCACTTCTTCATCAGCAGTTCACATTCAAATGCCATATACAAGTTAACCTGAAATTCTTTATATAGAGTCCTTGGATCAAACTCCAAATGCTCTAGATTAATTTGTAAATTCCTTTAATGGTTGAATATTAATTTATGTGACATGAGTGTGAATCATTAAAATAAGTTCCGACAAGTCCTTCTGAATTATTTGGAACTTTATTAGATAAAAGAAAACTCACAAAAATTATAGAATTTTAATAAGCAAACTTTTATTCAATTTATTAGGCGCAAAATTTATTTGATATATTTTGAAATTATTAAAAAATTTTTATTTATTTACCTCACCACTTAATCCTTGGTTTAAGGATGAGTCGAATTCATAAAAATATTTTAAGAACAAATACAAAAGATTTTTCTCATCATATCAACGAAACCAAATTTTATTTCTTCTCTATTAATTGAAACTTTAAAATATCAATGAATCTACTGTATTTTTTTATTCTGCTTTATTATTTCAATTGTTGTTAGAATTAAGGGACATTATTTTTTTGTAAATATTTTTTGTAAACTTGAGCTCTCTCGGATTTCCGTTCGCTAGAAAATCAGCATGCAATCAAAAATCACTGTTTACCCCCGTTAGGTGTTAGGCAGTCTAGAGTTTGGAAGGAAGAGACGAGTTCTTGTTTTTTATTTTTTTTTTATTTTTGATATAACTCAAAAACCGAAACTTGTCATGTTTCATTGGATTCTTGATTCTGATCACATTGATTTCGAACAGCAAGTGAATATAAAGATTCTCTTGTGGAGAGTAATAACAACCTTTCGATAAATGATTACTAGATTTAGGCAGGTATTTCATCATCAGTACTCAGTTCAGTTCGGATCCTTGTGTTAAGATGATAAGTCCAATGAAAATACAACAAGTTTCTTCTATTCGGACAAAATTAATTAGGCCTTAGGCCTATGAAAGTTCTCTTCGGCCAAAATTAAATGCATGTCTTTCGATTTTTATTATAATATTAGGGAATTATAGAGGTGAGGGGGATCACTCTCCCCGGGCGCAATAATATTTAACTATAGGTCCCTTTAGCTTAGCTTCACTTAATCAACAATGATATTTGAATTTGGGAGAGTGGTCACACTTAATGAATATGCAATTTGTGCACTTCTAAAGCTTTTTTAAGATCTTTATGATCTTTCTTTTCTGATTTTTATGCATTTTATGCATAGAATTAAAAAGGAAGAATTGTGAGTGAAGTACGAACATTCATTCTCCGAAGACTATGAAGACCAAGAATACATATCATATCAACAAAGGCATACTTTATGAAGATCAAAAAGACATCAACAAATGCAATAATCTATAAAGTAGACGCCTCCACGCCTCAACCTCTTCAAAAGAAGCTTAAATGTGTGAATTTGTGTTGTGTATTTAAAATAATATTTTTTTATGTAAAAACTATGTATAAACTATTAAAAAAAATAAATGTTTCCCATTTTATTTTTCACCCGAAGATCAACTTGTATTCATAATTAATTATTCAAAAGAGAATTAATTTTGAATATGAGTTTTTTATTTAACATTTTGAGATTTTTTTGTTTAGATAGTAAGCGAGCGATAGCAGAAACCAACACCTGAATGGATTTCTTCAAATGAATTTTGCCAACTTATTATGGTGCACCTTTATGAAAAAGTAATTATCTTTTTCTTATTTTTAATAGTATAAGTCCTTGATATTGAATTAATTAATGTTTGAAATTTTTTAACTATATCAGGGGCAAATATAGAAATTTTTTTCAGGGAGGGAGGGAACCCGAACTCAACAATTTTCCTACAGATACTTTTTTTTTTGACGAAACTAAATTTTTCCGCAGGGCGAAAAAATCTTTTCCCGCTGTTATGGAATTCATTTTGCCTTTTTTTAGGAAGACAAATTTTTTACACCCTTGCCTTTTCTTTTCTTTTTTTTTTTTTTTTTTTAAACATCCACAATTTTTTTTTCTCACTCATTTTTATTTGAATCACCTTAGTTTTTTTCATGTGAGAGTCTTATGCAAGGCATGTCTTCAATCATTTGAAAAATTTGGCCACTGCAGCAAATTTTATAGACAATAAAAATAAAGTACCTTATAAGAGAGATTGATTTTTGGTCAGAGTTTTATATTTGCTTATCTAATTGTCATCATCGATCCTCTTTTGATAGAACGGAGAGAGTATATTTTTTCATTGGGCTCTAAACGGGAAATGGCTTTTGGCTAGAGTGCTAGTACTGAAAATTTAAAAGAAAAAAAAAATCAGAAATAGATAAAGAGATTCCTTGGCATAGAAAGGAAATCAAAGGTATATACTATCTAAGTGTATTTTTTAGAAGGGGTGATTATTTTATGGCACAGCGAGAAGGCACCAAGTCGAAAGCTTTGCCATGTTCTGCAGACATCGGCTCCATTAGATTGTTTGTCTGCCAAACAAAAAGAAGCAAAGAGAGTGAGAGAGAGAGAAAAAAGGGGTAGCAAGTAAAGAGGCAAGCAATAAGTCAATAAAAAATAAAAATAAAAAAAAAGATAATCGAAAACCACTAGAGAAATTGATTAGATTAAAAATTTTATTTCATTTTGATTAGATCAATTTGTATGCATATTTGATTTTTTATCTAGCTATATTTGTTTTACAGTTTTTTTTTTTAAATAAAATCTCCCGGTATTTGAAACTTAAATTGAAATAAAAATATACGAAAAAAATATCACTTTAATCTTTCTCATAACTTGTTTGTATCAGAAAGTGACACGTTTTAGGGTTGGAAAATCTCTAAGCTCAAGGCTCTCTTTTTATTTTGACCACAAAATTTTTTGAAGAAAGTTGTGTACTGTGCGTCTAGTCACATCAGATTTTTATTTAAATTTGTTTCCAAGCGACCACACGTGTATTAACACGTACTAATTATAGTCCTAATCGTGTCCCCCGGTGGGGCAGATTGGGGTTGGACAATCCGAGCCATTATTTCTTCATCCTCTACCCCAGCGTTTTCCAAACTGTGAGGCGTGCCTCCCTAGGGAGGCGCAGACTAGTCTAAGGGGAGGCGCGCGTATATTGGCATCCAAGATCAATTTTCCAAATGATTGCTAGTTTTATAAATAAAATAATAAAATAATTTAGAAGATTCTGGGACGGAGTTTTTAATTAAAATAATAAATATGAATAAATAAATAAAATATTTTTTATATAAATTTATATTTTTTAGTATTAAAAATTTTTATTTTATTAAATGGGAGGGGGGGGTTAAATATTTTTAAGGGAGGCGTTGTAACATAAAGTTTGGAAACCACTGGCCTAAAGTAAGACTCATTCTAGAAAATTATACTATGTGTAAAACCAGGGTGTAAAATTCAGGGAAGTTTTTCAGGATTTTAATTTTTTTCTGACTAGATGCGAAACTCGCCGAAGGCGATAGCATTGTTAATTATTTGATTTATTAGGATTGGATAAGGGGTTGAAAAATTGAGAAAAAAAAAAAAAATTTTTTTAATTTATTTTAGCTAAATCGAAGCCAAATACTGTAAATAGAAAACATTCAAAAAATAACGTTGATTATTATTTTGTTTAGGGGGATGAAGGGATGGCTATTTAAGAAAGGCCTTGGAATATTCCAAATCACTTGTTGACATTCTTAATATAGTTAGATTAGAGCAAAAGGTATTTTTTTTATTTTTAATAAAAAGGGAATTGTTATTTTCATCTATTTTATTCCTATACAAAGAGAGAGACGAATTTCTCGTTCAGTCGAGTCGAGCGTGTGGTCGAGCGGCAGGCGCGCCGAGCTGCTCTCTTTTTTTAGTTGTTTATCGAAGTGAATAATTAATATAGTGTAACCCACCCTGACCTCGCCGTCAACTAGCACACCTTCTTATTATTATTATTAAAGGTAATTATTATGCATTTTATCGCTGAAAAAAAAATGATAGAAACAAATAATTTGATTTGCGAAATACGATTCTTTTGAATATGAAATTAAATATTTTGTATTTCACTAAGGGTAGAGGGTGAATATAAGCTGTTGAAAGGGGGAGGGGGAATATAGATGTCATTGAAAAAAAATTAGTTTTTTATTTTTTATCTTTTTTTTTTGGATTAAGGTTTGAAAATTAAAATAAAATAATTTCAAAATAAAATTAAAATTAAAATAATTATTTATAAATGTATTCAAATTATTTTGAGAGTAATTTCGCGGTGAAGGCTCGCATTCCTTTATGAAGGGGGGCACTAGCGTAACGTTTTTAGCTGCCCCCCCCGCAAATTTTATTTCGGGCCCCATTATTAGACCATACAAAAAATATTTTTAAAATACCCTGAACCCTGAGGGCCCGGGCCCTCTCAAAGAGAAATTTTCATTATTTTTTTTTATCTAAATTTTTCCGTTTTTATAGGAGCTACAGTTTTTAGTCCGGCCCGGCCCGGGGCCCCCATAAGGTCCGGGGCCCCCCGCATCGCGGGGTCTGCGGGGGCGTACGTTACGCCACTGAAGGGGGGTTAATGCCCCACCCCCTATAATGGACAAAGATATTAATGTTTTTTTAATACTTTTACAAAAAAATAAGTGCATTCCGTTTGAGTTAAAATTTATATTCAATATTTAGCAAATAGGATAGTGAGGTAGAAAAGAAACATTTTAAAGTCATTCTAAAATTTCTTATTACTGGGGCGAAATTAATTTTTGAGAATTTCGAAACTCTCATAACAGATAATAATAACACTGGGTAACCTAGGAACCAATCGAATCCCTTGCAGAATTTTGTAGGTATTTTTTTCATTAGGTAGAAAAGTAAGATATGATTAGTCCACTTAGAATTTTACTGGGGTGAGTTACCGCATCTTTTTGTATATAGAACTTATTCGGATTTGAATTTTTACTTTCTCTTACCTATATGTATAAGTTAATATACATATATATGGAGAGAAAGTATTGGATTCATGTCAAAAATTCGATGTCGAAACTTTGATGGATATACACGTTTTGAGGTCTCCTCCAAAAAAATGGATTTCTCGACATGTTCTATCTGTGTGTCTGTTTGGGTTCAATTTAAAGCATGAAGGAATTGAGCTAGGAGGTTGAAATTTTATATTTAAGGCACACCCCTAGAGCGTGAAAATAAGATTTGAGAAAAATATCTTCCTTCAGGAATGAAAGTTAGAAGAAAACGCAACCAGAATTTTTTCTTTAAAAATATATTTTAACAGCTGACGTTTCGGTCTTGGCAAAGTCATCCTCGGATGACCACTAACAGCTCCGAGGATGGCTTTGACCAAAGCCGAAACGTCAGCTGTTAAAATATATTTTTAAAGAAAAATTCTTGTTGCGTTTTCTTCTAACTTTCATTCCTGATACAAATCCCTCCAGCCATAAAATACCCTTATACCAGCGTTTTCCAAACTGTGAGGCGCGGACTAGTCTAAGGGGAGGCGCGAATATTGACCACTAGGACCAATTTTCCAAATGATTGCTAGTTTTAATCAAGGGCGTCCGCAGGATTTTTTGCAGATAAGTTAAAAAAAACGTACTTTGATATTAATAATGTTATACATCTCTTAGCATTTAAAGCTTTCTCATCGCGGCAAGGTGGATGTATACTGAGAAAGGTTTTTTGTATTTTTTTTTGTTTTATACATTTTTTTGTATCATTTTAATTTTCCAGGGGGGGCAAGTGCCTGGTTGCCCCCCCCCTGCGGACGCCCATGGTTTTAATATAAATAAGAATAAAAAAAAATATATATTTTTATATAAATTTATATTTTTTAGCATTAAAAATTTTGTTTTTGTTTTATTTTATCAAATAGGGGGGGGGCGTCATAAGATTAAATATTTATTTATAAGGGAGGCGTGGTAACATAAAGTTTGGAAACCACTGCTCTACCTCCTCCCTTCAAAAAAATGAATAAATTTCACAGTATTTATAATAATAATTATTATTATTATTTTAATTATATTATATTTGTCAGGGCCGGAACTAGGAGATTTTTTAGGGGGGGGGGCAAAATTTTAATTTGCCGCCCCCTCCTTAAAATTTTCTAACAAATTTTCTACAAAATTCATATCACTTTACTTTTTTACTTTCTCGTATAGAGAAAGTTATGTAATCGTAAAAAAATTCGACTTCGAGATTTTGATGTTTCTCCACGTTTTAGACCTCCCTGAGTCCAAAAAACCATTTTTGGCATTATGCCTGGGGGTGGGTGTGTGTGGGGGGGGGGGGGGGGGGGGGGGGGGGGGGGGGGGGGGGGGGGGGGGGGGGGGGGGGGGGGGGGGTGGGTGGGTGTGTGTGTGTGTGTGTGTGTGTGTGTGTGTGTGTGTGTGTGTGTGTGTGTGCTGTGTGTGTGTGTGTGTGTGTGTGTGTGTGAACACGATTGCTTAAAAACCAAAGCAGCTAGATCGATGAAATTTGGTATATGCTCCTTACTCTAAAATTGTAGATTTCTATCAACTTTTGGAGTAAATACGTCACTTGGAAGTAGTACTTTACTTAAAAGTTTTTTCAAAAATTTTGAAATTTTCAATTTTTTTGTTATATTATGATAAAATACTCTATTTTAAAAGTTTTTATTCTTTGACATTTTTTCGAAAATGAATAGTTTTTCAAATAATCAAAGAAGAAATAGAAAATTTTCGTTAATTTTGATAAAAAATCAAAACAAAATCATACAGGTGTCATTAAAAAAAGGGTAAATATAAACAAATGAATTTGAATTTGTGTGAATCAAACCATAATGGTGTTGTCTAAAAAAAGGGTAAATATAAACAAATGAATTTGAATTTGTTTATATTTGCCCTTTTTTTAATGACACCTGTATGATTTTGTTTTGATTTTTTATCAAAATTAACGAAAATTTTCTATTTCTTCTTTGATTATTTGAAAACTATTCAGTTTTCGAAAAAAATGTCAAAGAATAAAAACTTTTTAAAATAGAGTATTTTATCATAATATAACAAAAAAATTGAAAATTTCACAATTTTTGAAAAACTTTTTAAGTAAAGCACTACTTCCAAGTGACGTATTTACTCCAAAAGTTGATAGAAATCTACAATTTTAGTGTAAGGAGCATATACCAAATTTCATCGATCTAGCTGCTTTGGTTTTTAAGCAATCGTGTTCACACACACATCCAGACGTAATTCCAAAAGAATATACGAGAAAGTCTCGGGGAAGTCAATCCCCATATTTTTTAGTAGATCTTTCTTTAATTGCCGCCCCCTGATATCTGCCGCCCGGGGCACACGCACCCCCCCCTAGTCCGGCCCTGATATTAGTATTATTTCTAACAGTTTTTAAAATTTTAATACTATCATCATCGAACAAATTTAAAAGCTTCAATCAATTCATATTTATACCTATACATAGTTTACTTTTTGTTCATATTCTACTGTACATGATAATTTTCTATATGCACACATTAGTCCAAAAAAGGATTGCAAAATCATTTGAGTCCCGTTATCACAGATATTTAGCCTGCCATAAAAAAACGTTTTAGATTTCTTTAACCCTTTGTCGATATATAGCCAAGCACTTTGTAACGGGTTTTTCGTCTTTTTAAGAATCAATTTTAAAAGAAAATTTATAATTATATATCTTAAATTTCTCATATCATAAAAGTAAAGAAAAAAAGGGATAATATCTATGACACATTCTTTAGAATTATTGATGAATGTCCTTTTCATAAAATGTCACAGAATCTCCTACACTTCGACGAAGTGCCAAGATGACAGCCAATACACAATTCATCCAAGTTTTATTTAATATAATCTGTCAAAGAAAAAAAAAAGATGTGAAGGTGGATTGTAGAAAAAAGAAAAAGATAAAAAACATCCCCCAACTCTAGCAATTTCTAAATGAATTTAGTGTAATTACAAGTTTTGTTTAAGTTGGTTTAATAATAAAATAATACGCCTTGGGCTGGATAAAATTTTGATCGAACTTGTGAGATTTTATATTAGAAGGTGTTTTGGTATCGTGAGAGAGGCTATTAGTGACACATCCAGAATTTATTGTTCCTTTGAGTAGAGATGCTTCACGTTCGGTAACTCGCTTCCCGCCAATAAAATTTATATAAATTAAGTACCTTTAATTTTTGAAATCACCAAGTCTTTTTTTTAATCTTTTTTTTTTTTTTTTTTGAAAAACATACACTTTTTTTCTCATTCACACTCACACTCATACACACATTCACACAGTCTTTTCGGCAACTTAGGCCATTTAAGACTTTTACGATAACCGTTGTATAAATAATTATATTTATTGGGGGTCCAGGCATTCTTATTTAAGCCATTTGGTATCCAATTGGTTTAAATAAAATCATCGGACTGCCTGGGGTCCGAACACGCTAACCTCTACACCAAGCCCCGAGGGCTCCATTTTTAATCTTAATTACATACCCTTTAAATGATACTCAAAGATATATTTATTACAATATAATTATCCAGGCACATTTATTTACACTATTTAGTATTAAATTGATTTAAATAAATATTCATCGCAGTCCATGGGGTCCGAACCCAGTCCCCTTGGCTTTTAGGTTATCAATATTGATCATCAACAATTGTCAACTAATTTCTCGGCCACGGGGGAGAGAAGGGGGCAATGGCGGATCCAGAGGTGTTTCTCGGGGGGGTAATCTGGTGTGACCCGTCGCACAGCATACTATTTTTTACAAATCAAATTTTTAAGTATTAGTAGCAGTTAAAATTTTGCTGGGACAGATCGTTGAGGTAATGGATATGGAGAAAATATACACCAGCGAGTTGCTTTCCACAATTAAAATAATTTATTCTGCAAATATTTCGGAATGCCTACACAATCCATCTTCAGTGCATCAAATTACACATATGTGGAGCGTGTGTTAATTATACAATTTTTTGTATGAGAAGCCATTCAACAATTAGGGTGAACTTTTTAATGTGGAAGTCACTGAGGGAAAAACTATACATGTAAGTATTTTTATACAGTTGATCAGATTCCCTTTTTGTAAAAAACAGTTTTTTCCAGTGACCGGTTCGGCGCAAGCAAGTTTTATTAAAACTTAATACTTAATACTTACATGTATAGTTTTTCCCTCAGTGACTTCCACATTAAAAAGTTCACCCTAATTGTTGAATGGCTTCTCATACAAAAAATTGTATAATTAACACACGCTCCACATATGTGTAATTTGATGCACTGAAGATGGATTGCGTAGGCATTCCGAAATATTTGCAGAATAAATTATTTTAATTGTGGAAAGCAACTCGCTGGTGTATATTTTCTCCATATCCATTTTAAGTATTAATTTTTAAAATTTTACATTAAAAATACATTTTTTTTAAATCTCGGGGGAGGGGGGGTAATTACCCTCTTTACCCCCCCCCCCCCCTGTATCCGCCCTTGAGAGGGGGGGTAATAGATCGTCTTTATAAAATATTTGACAGAGAGGGGGAAGAAATCATCCTGAACCCTCCCCCATCAAAAATTTCTGGCTACGCCTATGTTAATATATATATATTATCATAAAAATAATGTCGACATGAATGTTATTTGATTAAGGTTAATTACACCTTATTTTTAACTTTTTTGTGGAAAGGGGGGAGGACCAGGCAAACCTCTCCTTGTTGACATTGCCAAAAAAGTCAACAAATTATAATATATCTTATTACAATTTTAATTCTTGTTTTTTTGTAAAAATTTATTTAAACAAGCGTGAATTGAATTCATTCAAATGTTAAATTGCATAAATGTTCGATATGAGAAATTTCCTTCAATTTATACTAATGAGATGCCATTAGCGATCTGAAGGGAAACGTCGATTTCTTTGAGATGTCTTTCTTTCTTCTTAAAAAAAAAAAAAAAAAAAAAAAAAAAAAAAAATTAAAAGGCGAAAAATAAATGAGAAGTTTATAAAACATTATAATAATTAAGATAGCAAAGAAAAAAAATATTTTTTTTTTTTTTTTTAAGATTGTCTCACAAGAAATCATTAAAATATTTTATTGGGATTTTTTTATTTTTTAATATAAATATAACCAGAAATAAACTCACTCCAAACACCTACTTGCTTTGGTGCTTCCCCTATAATTTGTTTGCTAACTTGGAAAAGGGAATATTATTTTTTTAAACAATTTTGGGAGTATCTTTATTTGTTGGTGGGCCAACGTCCCGTGACTTCCGGGATTCAAGAAATCTAGGATCTCCAGCTTAATCGGGGTGGTTCTCTTTGCACCAGGTGGATAGACATCTTAGATCTGCTCTAACACCCTCTGTAAGCATAAAAATCCCTTTAGGGGTAGCGGGATTATTTATTTTTCAAGAGTTATACATTTGAATAAGATATTAACATCTTGTGGGTACGTGGGTGGAGACCACGAGCTGCCCGGACTGTCAGTCCTGTTTTACATGTCTGTCCCTTCTATATTTTCAACAAGCGTCAGACCGTGCGATAGGCCGGCCTGTTCTGTTTCTTGCGGTCGGAAAAAACCCATTCCGGCGATCCCGCACTGCGGGAATAAGGCTAGGGAAGAATAAGATTTACATTCAATATATTTCTCGATTCAGACTCGACAATTCATAGGAATATTTAACAATTTTTGTAAGTTTATTTGTTGGTGCAAACGCCCCGGAAATTGAACCAGAGATTTTCAGCCTATCCGGGATTATTAGTATGCTTCACTTTACCACTACCCCTAATAAGGGTTGTGCTACAGTAGGATGTTAGAAGCAACGTTTACCAGTTTAAATTTAAAACATGACTTGTATATGTAGATTGCCAAGTAGATCAAAAAGAAGAATTCGATGGCTGAGTGATAATTAACAAGAACAGGTGAATGTAGCCAGCATGAAATAAAAAACTTTTTAAAGATCGTTGACGTTTCGGGAACTCATCGCTCCCATCTTCAGGACCATAAATTGTTAAGGTTGCTTAGATTGCTACATACAAAAATATAACATAAAATTTGCATATACCATTCGATGTATAGAATTGCAGTAGGGGCCTGAGCTGTATTTTTTGTGTTAAATGGGCCCGAAACATCAGCACTGGCCAAGATTGAAAGACTCGTCTTTCAATTTTCATATAGAGTTGTTTAAGGTTTTATGAATTTATCTTTATCATAATTCAGGTTTTTTTTTTTTTTTTTTTTGTAAATTTTAAAATAATCTTTTTTGTAAAAGAATTTTTAAGAAGATTTTTAAAAAAATGGGGTGTAATAATAATAAAAATCGAACCAAATGGATATGATCGGATGAGTATAGTGTATAGAGTAGGGGTCTCTAGAGAAGGGAGGATATAATCTAAGACCACGTGATCTGAGTACAGAGACCAGCGAAGCTTGAAATAGAATAGATAATTATCATTGATTGGCCAGAAAGAGAAAGATAAAGATAAAACGCAGTGGGGGTGCAAAAGTGCAACGATCACGTCGCATAGTAAGTTTTCTTCATCGGAGTCCCAGATTTTGGGGGATTCCAGAATGGGGCAAAAGGACATTTAGGTCACGCGACACGCTATCCGGGATAAAGTTTGCAATTACATTCACAGACACGCAAATGGGTAAAGTTTCTGCTATTTTCCTCTACTCCCCTTAAAGTCTAACATAAGACCATCATCATCTTCATCTTGTTCCGTGACTTGTACAAAACGATATAGTAGAAGAAAGGGTCTCTAGAGTATCTCTTGTTGGGAGCTTCTCCCAATAAAAACTTGGCTTGATTTGTTCTACCACTAGTTGTAGTATTAAAGTAAAAGGAAATAATAACACAACTTCATGACTATCAAATTAATTAAATACCAGACTTGTATAGATTATGAATGTCTCTATAATGAAGCAAGGATAACAAGTTTCTAAAAACAGTTTGCTCTATTTTATATTCATTGCAGTGACGTCCATTTTAATTAATATTAGCTGGCTGCATTTAGCCTGACTGTTGGATTAATAATTTTAACTCTGAAAAATAAAATGTAATTTAAATCTCACCTAATTAAAAATTTATTCACATTTAATTACCATAAATGGCCTCAGAAGCCGAAAGAGGAAAAAAAATTCAAAAATGTGGTGGTCGGACAACCACCTTTGGATTACTTAGTATGGACTGACCCATATAAAGATGTGTGAATATTTTATAAAATATCTAAAAAAAATTAATATTTTTGGCAGTATTTATTAAAAATTTCATTTTTTCTTACTTTCTCTTACCTAAATATATATGTTAATATATATAAATAGTGAGAAAGTATTGGATTCATGTCAAAGATTCGATGTCGAGATTTTGATGGATATATACGTTTTGAGGTCCCCTGAGTTCGAAAAAGTAGTTTTCGCAACATGGTCTGTCTCTGTGTATGTCTGTGAACAAAATATCTCAAGAACGAAAAGAGCTATGAGGTTGAAATTATATATTTAAATTAGGTACACCCATGAGACGAGACACGAAGCTTTTGAACAAAATCGGTTAAAGAATACTAGTACTTTATTGATGTACTTTTTCAGTTTTTTTTTAGATTTTTTCAAATTTGCTCCAAAGATTTTGATTAAAATTCATAAATCAATTATTTTTTAGATTCTCTTTAAAATGTATATTCTCATTTTTTTAAATTTTTCTCCCCTCAATTTTAGAAGATCCATTAACAAAGCATTATCATTAACAAAGCACAATCATTTCAATAAGCCAATAATTTTTAAAGACCATAAGATCTTGTGGTAAAATATTTACATGTTAACAATTTTTAACAACATTTTGCTTATCGAAATGATTAATAATGCTTTGATAATGAATCTTCTAAAATTGAGGTGAGAAAAATTTAAAAAAATTGAAAAAATGAATTTGTTTTTATTAAGATTGACATAATTTTTCTGTACCTGAAAAATAGTTAATTTTTGTTGTGTATTTTAGTGAATGATATGATAAAAATAATATATATATATTTATTACAGGCTCTGATGATGTCGAATAGCTTGCTCAAGAAGTTGGCCAAAAAATTAAGAGAAATTTTGTTTCCTTATTTATCTATTAACTGAGAAATCCATCTCTTCCAACCTGGAATTTGTGTTATTTAACCTAAGATATATATTTATTCTTTTGAAAACTCTCGCTGGACTATCAAAGGAATTTTCAGTGGGGGAAGGGGGTAAGAGCATTCTAGGGGGGCCGGGTCCCCCCTGGACCCTCCCTAGCTACGTCCATGGTAGTCCATCAAGGCTGGTGTATTATTCTCCGGAAATTCCTTATATTTATTCTTTTCTTTTAATCTGTCTTTATATTTTCTCCAGCAGTTAATTTAATGGCTAGGCTAGTCCCACCTCTTAAAGCTATAGAAAATTGCAATAAGCAAGACTAAATGAAAATGGGTGAAAAATTGCACAACAAAATTAAGGATCCTCGAACATAAACAAAAACAAAAAAAAAGAAAATAAAAAAAAAATATATATATTTTGTGTTTCCCTGAGTCAGAAAAATCTAGCTTCTAAAAAAAAATGAATAAGCAAAAATCTTTGCGATTGACTGCAGTCTTTAATTAAGTCAGAAAGAATCTGCTACAAGCTATCATTGACAAGATGAAATTAATCCTTATTTTAAAATCGACCAAGATGTTGTTACTTGTCACAAGCGTTATTTTTTTTGGGCTAGAGAGGTATAATAATAAATTTGTTTGATGTATAAGTGACTGTGTTAAAAATGTAAATTAGACAGCCAAAAGGGAGGGAACAAACAATCTCTTCATCAATATAACTCCCAAAAGACGATTCTATTAAAAATTATTTTTCGGGATTTGAGGCTATTTAGACCCTTATTATTATATAGGTTTAGAAACCATTTTTTTTTTCTTTTTAGTCTTTTCGAGAACTTAGACCAAATATACTTTAAACACTACATACATTAATTTATTACGATATAAATTATCCAGGCACATTTATTTATACCAATTGAATTTGTAATTTATTTAAGCCATTTGGATACCAAATGGCTTAAGTTGCCGAAAAGACTGTGTGTATGCGTGTGTGAATGGGAAAAAAGTGTGAGTGTTTAAAAAAAAAATTTGTAATTGTTAAAATTATTTTCTTTATTTGAATTTAATTGTTGATTTGAATTTGGTGGTTATTCTATTTGTATGAATAAAGCGTTGTCAGCGCCCTCCTTTCTGTGGCCCATCCCGTAACTAATCAAATTATTTCTATTGTCGAGTAATGTCAAACGAATTTCTTTAGTGAGTAATGTAAAAATTATTGTGTTATATGTTTGTTGTTATTCATTTTATTAGTGAAATAATCAAGATACACCTGAATATTCATTCAAGGTAATTAAATAATTTTTATGTATTATAAATTAGACTTATTTATTTTATCTGAAATTCATTTAGATACTAAAAAAAAATAAGTGGTATTTCAATGCATCTAAATCTTTTTTTTTTTTTTAATTTATTGCCTGCTTGATAGTGAATATTAAAGATTAAAAATATTAAAAGGCCTGTAATAAAAAATCTGGTGTGACTAATGGCACAGCACACAATTTTCATTTACCTTATTTATTCGAAACTTATGTTATATTCTCTAAATGTTTTGTTCTCAACATCTACAGTATTAAGTAGCAGATAATAAATTTATATTATTTGTTTTTTAAGCTCTTTTTCGACATCTAAGGCCATTAAGACCCACTCCCTATTTATTTCAAATGAGTGATGGAGAGTATATTAAATCCCAAGAGAAAAATTTATAACCAATTATAAGAAAAATACTGTATTTATATTTTGTTATCATGACAAGCATTTCTTCTATCATTCCTATGATATACGGTTCAAAAGTAAAGAGTGTTTCAAACAATTTTGGGGAATATGAGAATATATATAGAATACATTTTTAAGAGCAACTGAAAAACAACTGACTGGTGAATTTAACCAAAATCGTTGGCAATATTTTGAGAAAATGAAAAAAAAAATCAGAAAAAGTACATCAAATAAAGTTCTAGTAAACCTACTCTTTGCCAATTTTATTCAAAAGCTTACTGTCAATTTCCATATGGATATATAGTTTAAATATAAAATTTTATTATTGACGATGCTGGTGAGTGGGACTGGTGAGTTTATCTTGTTTTATTCTAAGATGTTGACCGAGAAAATGAACATCTTAGAATTATACAAAAATATAAAATTTCAACCTTTTTTTCATTCTTGTGATATCGAGTAATAAGCCGGTATTTTCGAATGGCGTGGTCTCCTCGGTCCCCTGATCTGAAGCCATGGGATTTTTGACTTTGGGGTACTTAAAATTTAATGTGCCATGAACAAGCGTAATCACATTATCTGTAACATTTTTCAATAAATGAAGCAGGCTAGATTGTTGCAACTAATTTTTTTAAAATTCCATTCTTCTTCCCTTTTCTCAATTAGTAAATATATCGATAGCTGCAAATAGATATACTTATTTTTATAATCACCCTGTATATATGGATACAAGAAGTATCCGGTGAATAATTCACCAACCTTGATGGACCACTCTATCATCATTTTATTTTCAGACATTTCCACCATCACACCTAATCATCTTTAAAACAAAAATCTACAAAGAATTAAAAAATTATAACTTTAAATAATATAGGGTAAGAGAAAGTAAAAACGTGAACAAGTTGTTAATTAAATTTAGATTGTGTTATAAGGATAATTATATTATAGATGTTCTATTTGGTAGATTCCCATAGATTTGATAAATTCACAGTTTTTTAATTTTTTTAACTTTTTGTACTGAAGATGACCAAGCAGATAATTTTTTAATACTACTCGTAATATATTAAACAACTTTCAAGTATTAAATACTACCCTAAGTCTTGATACAAACTTGAGATATGATATATCTCTGCTTATATACAAAACATACTCGAATTATAATACATCAAAAAATCATATGTTTTCACTACTATCGGGAGGTCATATTATCACACCAGAATTTTTTTGATTAGAGTAACCAAAATAATATCTCTTAAATTGAAAAACTAGATTCAAAGTATCTTCTTATAAAAAATATTTTCATTATTAAAAAATAAATATTAGCATAATAATATTAGAAGGAATTTTCATATGTAGGCTATACACACAAATAAAATAAGAATTAATGTTTGAATGGTTTTTACTATTACTACAATAAATCTAACAAGTTTCGACATTTAATTTTCTTCTGCTATTGACAAAACGATAGTCTCGCCCCTTTTATTGGTGCATCGTGATGTGAGGCACGCGTGAATAGAATACGCCGCCATAAGATGTAGGGGGTGCCATATTTTCAGAAAGGTTTGGGGGTTTAGAATCCCTCAATCAGGTTGACATGCAAATCGAACTGTGACTGACAGCAATGATTTTGTGTTAGCTTGCACCTGGGCGTCTTCGATCAAGACCATATGACACCATTCCAATCGAAAGAAGTTTACAAACAAATCAGTTGACAGTTGGAATATATGAGACTTTTTTTTTTTTAGTTGACAAGAAATTTCACAAACATTTCTTTTCTCTTTCTATCTTATTGATCTTATTGTTTTATTTGAAGACCTTAGTCGGTCCGACAAATTTTTATTTTAAAAGTGAAAAGAGCTTCAAAAATAAATTATTTTAAAATGTGCAATTTGTGGAGCTTATTGAGACTTATTTAATTCAATCAGATATTAATATTCAAATGTCTCGAATCGGACTTAAACAACAGAATATTTACGAATATTTAACAAATTTTGTGAGGGTATTTTCTTTGCTGATGACCTAAACGTCTTCTGGCATCCGGAATTTAAACCCGGAATCTCCAGCTTATTCCTAGTCTGAATAGAGACACAATATTTGATTGAAATAAATAGGTCTCGAATTAATTAACTGTAAATACGGGGAGTGGGCACTCTAAAAAGAATATTGCTGTTTACATTGGGTGTTAGAGCTGTTCGAGGTATCATTTGCACTGCTTATAAAACAAGCTACGGACAAGGGAAAACATTTTTCAAAAAAGATTTCTCATTTCGGAATGAAATTGCTAAATATTGCTCATATTTTGGGGATTGTGGGTTTTTACTTGTGTTGCTGAGAATCCGGTCTGTGAAAGTGTACTGATTGATATTCGATGTTCCGAATAAGCTGGAGATCCTGGGTTCGATCCCCCACCCCCCTCCCCGGTAGGGGGGCAAGAATTCTGCAAAAGCAAAATAAATATAAACCTTATTAAATGTGGAACTTATTTTGTTTTCAAACTTATTTGCTTTATTAATTATTGATAAATTTCTTTTCCTCTTTTTAGATCTGTGTTATTCGACCTCCAGTGTTCAACAATGATACTTGCTTTATCTTGGGATTTCTTGTCAACGAGTAAAGCGACTTCTTAGGCCAGACTGTGAACATCCTTTCTTCATGGAATCAAGTACGGCCAGCGTTTATTTTAAATGAGACTGAGTTTTTATTTTAAGTCAAGTTTTATATGAATTTGGGTAAATTTTTCTTATCTAAATATCTAAAGTCTATAAGAATAAAATAAAAAAATTTCTAGTAATAAAGATTAATCTTTATTTAATTATTTTTATAAAAGAGGATAGAGTTCTCTTTTAATTTTGAAACAAAAGTTTCTATTACAAATTTTTCATATTTTTTTTTTAACAATGAATTAATCACATGAGAAAGAGCTTTAATATTGTCCCTCACTCTCTCCTCTTTTAGGCCTATTAATAATTATATCTGGGCACTTTATAATGAATCAACATCTGATTAGGAGACAATGAATTTGATATGAAACGACTCAATATTTATTAATACTAAGCATCCAGAGATTTTATTTTTAGCTGTCCTACCTATCTTCCTTTCTACTTTATCAGAGCTACAGTCAATTAGACCTATTTTGTATCTTTTTTTATAAACTAATACAAAATATGTTTAAGAGGGGTTGGTCAATCGCGACTTGTATGCCATTTCTGTAGTACCTGGTATATGAAAATACATTATATGGGGTTTGTTTTTTAAAAACAATGAATTAATTACATGAGAAAGTGCCTTATTGTTGTCCTTCACAGTACATGTATTTAATAATTATTTCTGTCACATTATAACAAACCAACGACTGATTATGAGACAATAAATTTAAATTGAAACGTCTCAACCGGTGGATTTTGACTCATCTATTGCATTTTAACATATCTTTACGTTACAAAGTCCACTAAGATTAAAATACATAAAAATAAAATACATAAAATTACATTTGTTTATTCTTTTTGATGTAAAAGTTGTGGTATCTTTCATTACATATTCCTATTTATATTTTGACAAATTTAAGAGTAAGTGGCTTAGTCACGCGACTATATTTCAATTTTTTTCTTTCTTTGAAAATTTTTTTTTTTTATTTTGTCTTTCACCTAAATATTTTTTATCAATTCAACCCCTGTCCGCATTTCTGTTTTGTTTCACAATACAAATTGATTAAATAAATAAAAATGTTGTAATCAATCTTTTTTCATTTAGGCCTATATCTGAAAAATAATTTTATATTTGGTTTGTAGACTTTCGCCTAGGATAGCTCATTATTTATTTAATTTTTCGTGAAAATATAAAATTTTTATTAGCGATAACTTCTTTTTTTTTTCAATTAATAATATTGAATAATTAAATGTAACGTTCTTGGTAATTATCAAATAGAATTGTCCTTTGTGCGTTTGATGATTATATATCTTATGTAGACTTTCTATATAAATTATTCCAAGATTGGTTAAAAATTCAAAAAAGAGAAAATTAAAAAAGGAATGTGTCTTTATAACAAAAGGTACTACGATCAAGAATATAAACCCTCTAGAAGACAAACAGAAGAATATAAGCATACCGGCCATTCTTTGAAATGGAGAGAGAAAAAGAAAGACGAGGAAAGGATTTCCATGATAAAGGGAATGCGTAAAAACCTTCTCCATCAACCTGCGCTAATAATAGAAAAAGAGAAAAAGGAAATCGAGAATAGCAGCAGATTATTCAGGTGGCTTTGAGAATGGGTTTTCGTGGGATGATGGGTAGGGCTACAAGCCACCCTAGTATCAAAAGTGCATCCATCCCTACGCCGAGTTCTGGATCAGATTAGCTTGGCAGCATTCATAACGGCCAGGCTCGACTCAAACAGTAGCTAATGTATTCATGTCAATGTATGCCAACAAATTTCCATTTCAGATAAGGAGCTAACCACTCCTCGCTTCTATTCATGTTAATATTTCATATAAATATGAAAACTTTTATAGTTTCTAAGGTTTTAGATTTAAGGCAAATTGCTGCTTATAAACGTAGAAATAATAATTTTTAATATATTATATTATACTTGATTTAAATATTAGCCTCTCTTTGATGATCATAATTTCTCTGGCGAGGTCGTGTCGTTACAATTAATTATTATAATGAATAAAAATTAGATAAAATCAAAGAGAGATGAATTTATGAACGACATGTCTTAGCAATAAATTTTGTCAACATAATAGTATGATCGTAGTGAAATTTTTCAAAAATTTCCATTTAAATTAATAAACGTCTACTTTAATTTTCTAAATGGTTCTAAATCCAAGGGAGGGTGTATTTATTTGTTTCGGAATAACGTGTAATTTACTTATTAGACTATTATAGTTAAACAGGTGGATTTCATTCATAATTAAAAGCGTTGTCTAATAATATTTGATTGATAAAATAAATGACAGAAAGAAAAGGCCAAAAGAAGCTTGTTAGGATGGCTGAATTTTATAGATCTATTGGTTAGATTCAGAATATCTCAAACGTTCACCTTAGGAATGATTTTATTAGTAATATAATAGTTGAAGTAGATGAGGAGGTGATTAGCCGAGGGGATAAAGCAGTTAAGCTTATAATTCCGAGTTGGAGACAACTCGAGTTCAATTCCACCTCAAGGCAATAAATTATCCAACTCTATTTGAGATGCTTCCTCCTGAGGAAGGATACGGGAACCCACCCCAGTATCATTCTCATAAGAGTTACTCTTCAGATTAACCACAACGCGTCAGGGCTGACACTAATGACTGAGAATAATTCGAACCCGAGCCGTGTTGAGACTTCGGACTCCGTATCCCTCAGCTTAGTCGGCTTAGCCATTGCCTCCTCAAACCTTTTTTTTACTAGATATCCGCTATTTTTTATTTTTTTTTATTGAATAATTTAACTGAATTAATTAATTGATATAATTTGAAAATACCGTATATCACAATAGTAGTTGCCATATTTCGTAAGAGAGGAGTGAAAAGTGTGTACCCTTTATATTTTTTAAAAATCTGGTGTGACTGGCGCACAGCACACAACTTTCTCTTACCCTTCGGTAAGAGAAAGTTGTGCACCGTGCTGATCACATTTAGTTTCCCATAGCACCTTAGTTTCAAACTTGCATTTTAAATGTTGATTGCTTGAAATAAACTATGGTTATTTTTCAAAATTTTAATCCTATATTTAGACATTTTATACACAATATAGATTCGTAAATAAATACAAAATTTCATAATAATTGGAAAAAAAAATTTTAAATGCGTAAAAAGTTCCAAAGGGGACCCCCTTTCCCCCTTTTGAATCGAAATTAACATACAAATCCCTATAGGAAATTAACATTGGCCAAATGCGAGGCTAAGGTGGAAAGTTTAAAATAGAAAATTCATTTTTTTAATTTTTATTTGTGGAGATCTATTACTTTAACATATTGGATAGGAATGTGCAACGATTTGCAAACACCAGTTGGTTTTAGTTTTAGTTAGATTTCACCTCAATAGGATAGGAATATTTACAAAATAAACAGATAATACGCAAATTATTTGTTCCTGGCCGACAGTCCTTATGGAAATTGATCTTCCTTACGGCCATATACAGTACAATCAATATCAACCCTCTGAATTATCTACAGAACCACCCGGTATAATAAACTATTAAGAAGCAGAGGTAGAGACCTAACATCTTATATTAGGGTTAGTGGTTCGCTTGCATAAAAAATAAATAAAATTTACTCCAAGTCTAAATGACATTAGATACCACCGTCTTCTTCAAAAGTAAAAAATATAATTAAAATATTATATTCATTGATCTTCCATTATACGAAATATATCCTAAATATACAACATATATACATATTTAGATATTTACATACATTACGTACTATTTAAATTTCCCTTTGAAAATCTCATTTCCATCCATTTTTTTTTTTTTTTTTTTTTTTGAAAAAAAACATTCACACTTTTTTCTCATTTACACTCACAATCACACACGCATTCACACAGTCTTTTCAGCAACTTAGGACATTTAAGACTTTAAACAATATCCGTTATTTATAATTATACATATTGGGGTCCAGGCATTCTTATATAAGCCATTTGGTATCCAAATGCCTTATATAAAATCATCGGACTGCCTGGGGTCCGAACCCGCGACGTTCGGTATATGAGGTTAGCAAGCTAACCTCTACACCATGCCCCGAGGGCTTCCATCCATTTAATTAATATTTTTTCCCTTTCAATAAATTTTTATTTTTTTTAAATTCAGATATATACAAACTCATTAAATAAAAATAATTATTATACTGACTGTGAGTATTAAATATAGATTAATGGATTAATGGCCAAGGAATAGTAAAATAAATTTATACGGCTGACGTTTCGAGCGCCCGTCGCGCTCTTCCTCTGGACAGTCTAAGTGTCAATTGTTTCAGATGATAATAATTAGATTGTCATTTGACATAATTAAACAAAATATGTCAAATGACAATCTAATTATTACCATCTGTAACAATTGACACTTAGACGAGGACGAGCGCTCGAAACGTCGACATTATATATTTGTTTTTTACTTTTCCTTGGCTGACTCCAATCCAAACATCTATAATAAAAAAAAATAAATTTTTAATACATGTATAATAGGTCAAATAACGTCTAGAACTATCATTCAATTTTGCAACAACCTCAAACCAAAATAACACCGAAGCTAATCAACATAAGTCTTAAAAAATAATAAAAGTTCTTATTTAAACTAAATTTTGATTTTTTTTTTTTGTTTTTATCTATTTGCCAATGGACATGAATAAAATAAAATTAAAAAGTTTAATCCGCAGTGCGGTTAAAGCTTTACGATCGAAACTACCGGTGTGAGTGCATTGGTGTGTAGCTGTATTCTTTGTATGGGTTAGTGGGATACGTATGTGAGCAAGAGAATGTATTTTTGTGTTAGTAGTAGGTTATATGAAAGAGAGAAAAAGAGAGAGATTCATATTTAATATTAAATACCTTTTATCGTTAGAACTGAAAATGACGAATACTTCAGAAATAAATTATTGGAAACACGAGGTCATGTATTTTTGTCATCTTTTCTTATCATGTAAAAGTTAAGGAAATATAATTTTTTAAATGATCTAAGTCAGGGGTGGCCAAGCTCCTTGATAGTCCGAGCCATTTTTCAAAATTGGAAATTTTTCGCGAGCCGCATATTTTGAGAGTAGATTTATTTAACTGGACCCGGTGATCTCCAGTCTATCAGGAACATCGGTGTACTTCCAGCTGATCGATGATCCGGTGACTTGGTGCAAATGGAAGCACACCAATGCCGCTGAGAGGCTGGAGATTCGTGTGGCCAGGAGACATTTAGCCTACCAGCAAAACAAATATAGATCTACAAAATATATTAATAAACTTCCATTCCCCTATGAGTGTATTTACTCGATTACATTTAAAAGAATTCTTTAAAATTAAATTAGAAACATTCTTGAAGGAGTAATTAAGATGATCTGGCAACATCTATCTTAGCAGTTTCCGTTGAAGATAATATATGTTTTTTTTAAGATTTAAACTTTCGACCATTGGTTCTCGTTGAAACATTTTGTAAATTAAAATTAAATATACAAATTAAACACTAGGATATTTGTTTAAGGTTTTATTAATTAAAAAATTAACACGTGATACGTATCTCGACAATTCCTTGTCATCATCAGAAGTGATTACATTCTTCTAACAATCACTTCTGATAATCGCAAGTAATTGTCGGAATACGTGTTAATTTTTTAATTAATAAAACCTTGAAACAAATAACCTAGTGTTTAATTTGTATATTTAATTATAATATATGTTTTTGATACATACATATATTAATTCAAATAATATTATACTAGACTCTATGTCTCACAAGATGACAAGGTTACTAATTCAGTATTTATTTAAAAAAAAAAACTCCCAGTACATATCTTGCATGGATTTCTTTTCATAAATAAATACTTTGCATTAAAAAATAAATAAGAAAGAAAATCATATTACGGGAACTCATGTAACTACATCTAGCTACTATCTAGCAAGGTCAGACTTGATTTCGGATCAGTGATTGGTTTTTCATGAGACGAGAGCTCGAGGGCTTTTAGGGAATGGGTATGAAGTAAAAGGATGAGAATGAAGATGAGGCCATCAAATTCCCCAAACTCAAGGCTCATATATGAGAAAGGAATTATGGGATGGAATCGAGCATTAGGCAGGCAAATTAGAATCCGACTTGCGATGACAGCGTCGTCTAAGAGACGACAGAGAAATGTAATTTATAAACAAATCAGATTTCGATTGGAGTTGAGACGCTTTCGCGGGATATAGACAAGGGTGAAGGAAACAATCCCCGACCTTGGCTGCCTCTTATTTACAAAGATCAAGGGATTTACAAATTGGAAATTTTCTAAATATCTCTCTGTTAGATGATCATAATAGTGAGTTGGGATTTTGAGATATACGTATAAAGGCAGATATATATATTATTTATTTTAAACTTATATTATTGGCCCCTATAGGTTTTCTGTTTTTTTTTCCTTTTGTTTTGTTTGTTGTTATTGTATTTTAATTTGTATTGTGTTTGTTTGAATCTAGCCACCGAAGGCTGGTGCCTATAAGCGGATCATTAATAAATTTATTTAATTATTTATTTTTATTTAATACTAGTGCAAGCCCGCCTTCGGCGGGCTTTCCGCCTACCAGGGGCTGCGCCCCTGGACCCCCGCTCGCCTTCGGCGAGCAAGTTTATTCCCAATTTGGGATATTTCTTGTTGCAATGCAAGTGTTAAGATGTTAAGGAAGTATCTTATATTCAAGCGACACATGAAACCACTTTGACCGATTGGGCACAGCACAAAAGGGTCTGTTTATGACTGTTTAAAGGGTCAGTCACCTGCGTCCTCTCTTCGCTTTTCAACTGCTGCGTAGCCCCCACCCCCAGCCCATAGTCAGGTAGGAAGCTGGTTCACACAGCACAAGGGACGCTTTCTAATTTCTAGCCAACTTGTTGATTTTGTGTTCCCATATTGAAGAAATTTGATTATAATTATTTTTACAAAATATTTAAGAGATTCAAATTATTACTACGTTACTCCCTGGTCCATGTACTATATGTGTACTTAATTTCAAATAGATTCATTGAAAATTGTGGATTTCTATAGAACATATACATACATATTTACATACATACATACATTTTTCCCATTTCATTTTTATATATATAGATTGCCATTGTCAACTATTTTTAACTTTTCGAACTTCAGTAAATGCAGCAGCTAAAGTGAATTTATCGAGAGACTGTTATAGACCTATGACTCTTTTTTTTTTTTATTAAAAAACATTCACACTTTTTTCTCAATCACACTCACACTCACACACACATTCACACAGTCTTTTCGGCAACTCAGACCATTTAAGACTTTAGACGATAACCGTTGTAAGTAATATATATATATTGGGGGTTCAGGTATTTCTATTTAAGCCATCTGGTATCCAAATGGCTTAAATAAAATCATTGGACTGCCTGGGTCCGAACCCGCGACGTTTGGTATAGGAGTTAGCCACGCTACCTACTACGCCAAACTCGGGGGCGACCTATGTCTCGATGGGCGTTAAATTTTTGACAATATTTTAACAAAAAGCTCATTTTATGATTGCTACATATTGAGAATATTTTGATTTATAATATTCTCCCACTGACTTACAATTGTTAGTTAAATAACCAAACTCAAGATATTTTAATTTGTGAGATTTTGGTTGCCTGCTTTCAAGGCGTAAACATTGAATATACAGGATTTCATTGACAATACCTCAATCCTGAAGATAGATGATCTCTTACATCTACTTGAAAAGTCATCAATAATACCCTTAGCAGCCTTTTATTCTTTTTTCCTTCTTTACCTCAGCTATCTCTAACTTTTTGAATCGCCTCGGGCCTTGGTGTAGTAGATAGCATGCTAATTATACCAAGGATCGTGGGTTTGGATTACAAGGAGTTCGATAAATTTATTTTAACCATTTAGATAACAAATGGTTTAAATAAATGTGCCTAGACCAGAATATATCGTTATGTTTATTAATAGTGATTGAGCATCGTGGAAAGTCTATAGGCCTAATATGCTGAAAAGACTAAAAAAAAAAACTTTTTTAATTTCAGTAAACGGTTAAAAAATATAATTAATGGGAAATTAAATTACATATTCAATTCTCGGACTAGTTTACTGTATTTTGTTCCTTAATAGTTACATTAATTTTTTTGCTAAGATTAAAAGAATGATGTAAAAATATATATAAAAAATTAGGAAACAATAAACAAAATCATCTGATGACACCTAAATCGTCGTTTTGATGATCTAAGCAACCATCTTTAAAGCTGAACTGTTGTCAATGAAATCCTCTTTTTATTAAATGGCATATAAACGATCATAATCAGGAAGGATGCCATTTAACAATAAGAGAATTTCATTGAAAACACCTTAATCCTGAAGACGTTCGCCTAAATGACCAAAACATTAGTAAAGTGCCTAACTCCAAACTAAAAATGTCATTAATTACTGTTATACACTTGGCTGCTTCTCCTCTTTGGCATTAACCAGTATTTTTATGGAGTGTCATGGTTTAATAATTAGTAATATTTAATAAGAGAGTAGAAATGAGAGATGCAGCCAAGGTTATTTCTTTATACGTTTAATTCATTCACACAGCTGACGTTTCGGTTCCGTGTTTGAACCATTCTCAGCTAGTCGACCGCCAGCTCTGAGGATAGTTCAAACGCGGAACCGAAACGTCAGCTGTGTGAATTAAACGTTTAAAGAAATAACCTTGGGTGTATCTCTCATTTCTATCCTCTTATTAATACATCATTTCAGCTATAAATTGTTTTGTAGTAATATTTAAAATAAATAAAAATTTTAAGGTTTCTCTTTCTCAGTTACCCTACTGCTATAATTTAAAATATTAATTAAATAATAGGTTTAAAATGGTAGTCATGGATTTAAAATGGAGTTCATGGTGGCCGACTCTATTGAAAATCTCCTGTGATTAAAAATAACTTTAATAAAAAATAATAATTTTTGGCAAAAGTATAGAAGATATTTCACAAGATAAAAAGTTTTTCAATCCTTCCTCCCCTTCATTTTATATAATCTGCCAGAACCCCATAGGGGTGACTTTCTTGAAATTTTATTGGGGTGTCTTGCCACTTCTGTCCCCAGGGCTATCTTTGTTAATTTTTGCGATTCAATCTGGGACTCGTATTTAGAATCATTCCATAGAAAAACCTTAAGTAGAATTTCAGCATGATTTATAATGTGGAATTTCTTAAATTAAAATTTTTCTTATCTTAATCCAGAGATCTTTCTTGTCTTTTAATTAAACTGGTAAAGAATAATTTAACTAAAGAAATTCTATATAAAAAAAACATGATTAATTTAAATTCCACTTAAGGTGTATTATATATTTTATTTGATTATGATGATAGAATGATTATTAAAATTAAACAAAAAGTGCATAATTAGTAATTTGAACAATCAACTTTATTTATTCATATTTATTTGTTAGGTGTGTGTAATAAAAAATGTTTAAAAACCACTAAATTAAATTGAAATAAAAATAAAAGAACCAAGGGACATTTAACGAGGATTTTAATAAATGAATAACATAAATTTATATGAGTTAGAGTTTATTTCAAGTTCCGCATCGAATATATTTTTGGTCATAGAATATATTGGATAGGAGGGACTTTGGGAAACGAAAACTTGAGTCTAAACTTAAGTCGAACGCAGAAGGAATTATTTAAGAGAGAGTCCTTTCTCTCAAGAGAGGCAACAGAGTTCGATTGGCCTCTGGACTTTGCGGTGGTGGGAATCCCCAGGATAATCTTTGATATAAAGCAGTTGGAAAGTCAGCATCCTCTCAATTTACTTATTGATTATTTTATTAGATATTTGCTTTTAATTAAAAAATATTGTCTCAAAATATGATCTATGTCCCTGTCTCGCAAATCAGCTATGTCTATCCCTTAGATCAAAAATTCAGGATCTAATAGTTTGGATAAAATTGATTTAAATTAAATGAGTTATGAATTATGTATTTAAACTTTAATAATAATAAAATATCAATATAATGGATGAACACACTACATGTGGAGTTGAATTGAGAGCATTGATTGAGCCTAATGAAATATTAAAATATCTTAAAGTATCCCTACATATAAATTAAAATATGCGCCACAAGATAAAATATTTCATATAGCCTATATGGTAGGAGAAAGTAAAAAAATGGATAAACTATGAGGAGAGCTGGAGCAGTGGATTAGGATGTCGGCTTCTGCACAGGAGATCAGTGTTGTTTTTTTTTTATCGTTTTAAGGCCTTTTTCCGCATCAGAGGCCATTTAGATCCCGTCTCTATTTATTTCAATTGATTGATATCCAATTCAATGGGACGGGAGGCGAACCCTCGACCTTTGGCACAAGAAGCTAATGCTCTACCTCTGAGCCATTAGTCAAGGGCGAGATCCATGTTCGCATATTTATTTAATGTAAACAAATCCTCAAGAACGCCCTAGATTGGAATACTGGATCCCTCCACAATAGCCTTGAGCCCACTTTACGAGGAGATGGAGTAACATTCAGGCTTATGGAAGGGAGGTAGAAGTTTCCCTGCATTCTTCGAAAAGAGTAGGCTACACGCCGGTGCTCATACTAGGACATCCTTCCTAGCATAGAACAGTTTGGATGAAAAATAATAATTTTTCGAACAGATGCCCACGTTGTCTTAAACACTCGTTAAAAAAATCTGGTGTGACTGGTCGCACAGCACACAACTTTCTCTTACCTTCGGTAATCGAAAGTTGTGTTCTGTGCTTGTCACACCAGATTTTTTTGTGTCGACACCCACCGGGACCACTAGTGTACTCTCCTAATGGTTTTTTGAACTAATTGCTAAAGATCTCGAGTGCAGAACATAATAAATTATTTTCTTTGAATTTTTAATAACTATCATGAGTAGTTATCAGCGGCCCTTTGAGGGCGGGGGCTCAACTAGGGCGCCGTTTTTCGTTCGACATTTTTTTTGGTACTTTTTCTCCGGATTTGTGATATGCAATGAATTTATCATATTATGAAATTAAAAATAAGCCGGAGATTTCGGGGGAAAAAACCGGATTTAGGTAAAAAGCCGTAAACAGTGGCGGTCCCAGGATTTTGTCAAGGGGGGGGGCCCAATTTTTTTTTTTTTTTTTTTTTGTTATTTATTTAGGCTCTTTTTCGGCAGCGAAGGCTATTTAGACCTATTCTATATATTTATTTCACCTGGATTGGTAGCCAATGGCCTAAAATTTATGATGTAGGGAAGGTGAAGAATAGGGTGGCGCAAAAAAACCGATTAATTTTTTTTCAATCTCGTAAGACAATATTTTTGTATATCATGTTTTAAGAGACCTCTCCAAAGATGAGCTCAAAAAAAAATTTTAAGAGTCGATCAAAATTTTAAAAAATTTCCAAATTCGTCAAAAATCGATTTTTTTTTTTTTTTTTTAATTTTTTTCTCGTTATGATCGAATTTTATAGTCGAAAAAAATAAGTTTCTCAAATTTTCAACTTAAAATATTAATTTTTAAAGGTCCCTCAAATTTTTTTTAGTTTGTCTGCATTTCTTTCAATGTTTTCAAGCGACCTTTAAATATTCATATTAAAGATTTAATAAATTCCTATTTTCTTTTAATTAGTAAGATATTTGAGAAAATATAATCAATCGTACCTTAATTTACAAATTAGCAAGTTATTAAAAAATTATATTTTCAGTCTTTTATTCTTCGTTGTGATTCCGAAACGTCGGCGATAATTAAATAGTTTTTTTATCTCTTGCTGGCTGTCTATATCTATCTAATCCCAATAACTGTTTTTTTGTTCATCTCGTGTATTTTTGTCGATTATCTTACTAATTAAAAGAAAAAATTTATTAAATATTTAATATGAATCAAATAAAAATAAATTTTGAGCGACCTTTAAAAATTAACAATTTTGCACTCGTATGTCGCCATAAAGGCGACATTATATATTTTACCTTTGCAGTCGTATGTCGCCATTTAGGCGACATCCTAATTTTTTTATAGTCAAATTAAAGTCAAATAATATCATAATATTCATTAAAAACTGTCTGGGATCCGAACCCGCGACCCTTGGAATACAAGGCTAACACCCTAGGGGGTATGGAAAATTTTTTTGAAAATTAGGCATTGAAATTTGCGTTTTTAGCTATCCTGACAAGACGTGAGACGTGAAAAATTTATAATTTTTTTTGTTTAGTTTTAAAATATTAAATAAAACTTTTGAATTTTTGTTGTCCAATGGGGGGGGGGGGCCCGGGCCCCTCTGGGCCCCCCCTCGGGACCGCTAGTGGCCGTAAATATAGTATTTTTTATAATAAATTCATTTTAAATAGTAGAATTCAAGTTGTAATATAAATTTAAAAGAAAACTATCAATTATCAATCTCTGTCCATGGGGCTATATCTTAGATGCCCTAGGACGCAGTTGTCGGTATCAAGGGGCGCCAAAGGCTTGATGCGCCTGGGGCGGGGTGGGGGAGCGAGCTCCCCCTTTCACCCCCACCTAGTTACGCTACTGATATTTATTTTTATTCTAACTTTTGAGCAAATCTTTTTTAGAGCCTCTTATTGCTCTCAATTTATCCATTAATAAATTGGAAATTTTGCTACCTAGCAAAACCCACATAGAAATGTTTTACTCAAATTACTATATTTTTATTTTGATGTCGTTCTGTTGCTAATTTTCTGGAAATTCCTTGTCGTTGAAATTGACAGGCCCCGAGCAGGATGAGCCAATTAGACTTTCAAGGATTCAGAGAGCTTTAAAGTGAGACATTTCCATGGATGCCCTTTCATTTGTAGTTAATTGCAAAATCGATTGCAATATTTTTTTTTACCGATATCCAACATTTTAGTCTGTTCAGGAAGCTTTCTTGTGCCTGTCAAACAATCTATTTATAGATGAAATTTAATATAAAATGAAGTAAACTTAATACAAGATGTTGCATAATTTGTTTAATTTTAAAACATAATCTTTTTACTAACATGCCTTACGTTTCGATCTGAGGTTGTAACATCTTGTTTTAATTTTAGAAAATTTTCAGTTTTATTATTAAATAAGTTAAGTATTATAGTAGGCTTTTCTGTTTTAGAACTCCAAGTATGTATAATGAAATTAAATGAATTATACCCCCTTTTTTATAAAAATATAACATTTAAAAATATTTAATAAAAAAATCACCGTAGGCTATATAAAAATAATTTTGAATATGAGAGAGACTATCTAGATTAAATGAAAACAGTATTTTATTAATAAAATATTTTTCTTTTCATATTTAAATTATAAATTTTATTTATTTTGTTATTTATGTTTCAATTACGTATATTGGAAAGAGGGCGAGCGTTCGTTGCCATCTGGCTTCGCACCCTTCGGTTACTAGCCAATTTTTTCCACTCTTTAAGCCAAAATTACCTCCCGTTGATAGCTCTCCCCTAGCCTACCACCTGCCATTTGATGGAGTTTCAATCCACTAGTCATAAACTCATAAACACTATTCAATAAATATCTCGAACGTAAAAAAATGAATGAATTATAAAAAGATTAATAAAGAATGTCTTACTAAAATACTTTAATCTAGTAGAAATAGAGAAAATGTGTCTAAACAAGTTGAAATGATTAACAAAAAAATCTTAGAAACTTATAATTAATAATTATTAACTAAGGTACTTTAAAAAAAAACTGGTGTGACTGGTCCCACAGCACACAACATTCCCTTACCTTCGGTATTCGAGATACATTTAGTTTCCGACAGTAAGGTATATTCCAATTTCAAAATGTAAAATGTATAAACATGGGAAAATATTTATAATTTGTTGCCATGGCAACCATTTCTCCTATCTTTCCTATGAAGTACAAGAGTAAAGTGTGCTTCACATGATTTCAATGACAAAATGAGAATATACATTTTAAAGAGCATCTAAAAAATAATTGATTTTTGAATTTTAAAAAAATCGTTGGAGCAAATTTTGAGAAAAACGAAAAAAACTGAAAAAGTATATCAGTAAAGTACTAGTTAGCACTCTTTGGCCGATTTTGATTAAAAGCTTATTTTCACGGTCCCGGAGGATACAAAACTTAAATATAAAATTTCAACCTCGTAGCTCAATTGCTTCATCCTTAAAATTGAACACACACCCACACACAGACAGACAGACCATGTCGCGAAAACCACTTTTTTGGATTCAGGGGACCTCAAAACGTGTATATCAATCAAAATCTCGACAGCGAATTTTTGACATGAAACCAATAATTTCTCTCTCTATATATATTACATATATACATAGGTAAGAGAAAGTAAAAATGAATGAATTCTTGGGTTAGTCCATATTTTAAAATTTGCTTCAAGTCTTTTTCGGTACCTCAGGCCATTTACCCTCCATCCCTATTTATTTCAAACGATTGATAACCGATTCAATTGAAAAAATCCTCGCTTGGGTAGGGAAGCGAACCCGGGAGTCCAAGCATGTGAAGATTTTTTTAATAAATAATAAATTATCTTTATCATACCCAGTATGAATACACTGACTTCAGTTTAAAACGTCAATTAAAAAAAGATTATTATTATTATTTCCTATTATTATTTGTATAGGAAAGAAAAAAACGTGGAATAGAATTTGTTTTTGTGTTATTTTTTTGTACATAATTTACTTTCAAATTATTATTGTTTTTTTTTTTTAAGAGATTTGAAATTAAGAATGTTTTTTTGTTTAAATTTGATTCTCTGTTTCTTTTTTTTTTGTCACTCTCAATCTAGAGAGAGGAAGAGAAGTGTAGAGTTGGCGACTTTCTACTTCACCTCAACGGTCCCTCTCACTCTTTTCTCTCTCTCTCTGTCTCTCTCTTGGTGCAACGATGACGTCATCCGGCCTTTGTCCTGTTACCTTGCGTGACAGATCATTTTCAAACTGTTCACCAAAGGCTCCTCGATTATTAATAAAAAAAGAAACCTCTATATATTCTGACAAATCAAATCCAGTAATTGAATTAAATTCCCTTCAAAGCCTCACTAATCAGTAAATTAATCCTATAATATCGAGATATAGATTTTGATATTGGAAATAATTTAATTGAATAAGTATTATTAATTAATTATCAATATATTCAATTAAAATATTTTTAAAATTTATAACTTTCTTTCCAAGGGTTATTTTATATAATCATTTTATTTGGACCGTTTACGTCGACTTATAGAGACAGACACTCGTTAATTTTACTTTAAAAATTATATTTTTCACGCGCAACTTTTATGTTCGGATTTGGGTGTCTGTCTCTTTAGGAACCGACCGAATATATCGGTTTCGGTCAGTTTCGACCAAAAATCTTGGTTTCGGCCATAGTTTCAGTTTCGGCCGAAAAGTAGCCGAAACTTTCGGCCGGCCAAAACCTGAGTCTGAAAAGTTGGGATGAGACTCGCATGCAAAAAAAGGTCAAATGATTTGCAAAAGCGAAATTTAGTCTCCCTAAAAAAAAGGCAAAATGATTTTCAGGGAGGGGAAAAAATTTTCCGCAGGAGGGAAAAAATTTCAAAAAAAAAAAAAAGGTAAAATAATAATAATTTTTTATAGGAAATACAAGTTTCGGTTTCAGTTACGGTTTCGGCCGAAACTAAGATTGAGGCCGAATATTCGGTTTCGGTTTCGGCTGAAAATCTTGTTTCGGTCGGACCCTAGTTCTCTTTCGCTCATAATTTATTGTAGAATTTATTATTATTAATTTATTTATTACCAGCGGCGTAACTTGAGGGCGGAGGGGGCGAAGCTCAACTGGGGCGCTGTTTATTGTTCGACTTTTTTTTTATAGTATTCGAATATCGTTCAATCTTTTTTTTTTTGTAATTTTACTCTTTTTTTCTCCGGATTTGTGATATAAAATGAATTTATTATGAAATTTCAAAAAAAAAGTCGGAGATTTTGGAAAAAAGCCGGAAAGCCGGATGCGGGAGGGGCGCGAAAAGCTTGATGGGCCTGGGCCGGGGGGGGGGGGCGGGCGAGCGCCATCCCCCTTCCCCCCAACTGTTCATTACTTATATATTTGATTTTCTTCTCTATTATTCATATTTATACTGTATGTATTTATTTATTGTATGATTTTACGTGTATGTAGTTCTTTCATTTATGTTCCCTAATACTATACTATAATAATATTAATATTCTAGTAGCGCAATTCAGCAACTTTAGTATATTTCCGTGAATAAAACTAATTTTTCAAAAAGTAATTTTCATGGCGTTAAACATACATTTGAGTTTATTTACACACACTACATTTCTCATTGAATGGCAAAAAAAAAGTGGAGTCCAAACTCACTTGCACTAAACTCACACCCACCCCCTCCATTAATCAACTTGGGAAAGGCAAGAACGATTGATATTTCCTTTCATTCTATTTGTTTCTCCTCAGAGCAAAACATATCAACTACAAACTTGTTTACACTAGAGAGCACAAAATTAACTTATACAAATTATTCTCTATACAATTTAATACCAACGCATTTGATCTGTCAATCTAACAGTTTGTCTAAATTATTCATTAAATAAACATAAAATTATTTCAATGCTTTAGGAAAAGTGACATCAAATCATCTTTTGATTTAATTATTTTTTTATATGTTAGTAAATAAAATTTAACGTTTCGGTCGCTTTGGGTTAATTTTCTCTTTTTTACAAACATGGGTTTTTTTTTTAGAAAAATTATTTAATTATTAATGATAGGAAGTGTGAGAAATTTTTTGTCTGTATGTGATAATTAAAGACCGGACAAAAAAGAATAAAAATATGAAAAAAGGTGCTTAAAAAAGCATAAAAATCTTGAATAAAAAGTTGTCCAATAAGCATAAAATTTTGAAAAAAAGCATCTCATAAGCAACTTCTACTCAATGGCGGGTACAAAGGGGGGTAAAGGAGGTAATTAATTTTAAAATAAAATTTTTAAAATTAATACTTTAAAATGTTATTTGTATATATCTATATTCTGGTAAACAAGAACAGAAAGCAACTTTAAATTACCGAAAGTGTGCGGCCAGTCCCAGCAGATTACCCCCCCCTGCGAGGGTCCGCCGCAGGCGACCAAGCCAGAGTAGAGGGGTATAGGGGAGCCCGAGCCAGAGTAGGGGATCCAGGGGGCCCGAGCCAGTGTAGGGAAGGCGCGATTAACGCAGTTGCTGAAGAATTTGCTCTACATGAAAGTTTTTGCTGAATAATGTTTTGAATTATTTTGAAAAATTTTATAAATATTCGTTGAAATAAGCAAGAAGGGGGAAAAAACATAAAAACTCAAAAAAAGCATAAAAAATGCAATCTCAATACTCTTAGTTTTTCGTAATACGTGTAGAAATTAAATATCTAATGGTTGCTTATAAAATTCAGCAATAAGCATTTTGCTTAAAATCCAGTCTCAAAAAAGTCTGCAAAATATTAATTAAAATTGTATAAAACTTACAATAGAGAGAAGTGAATAGATGACCTTCGGAAGAGTAATATGATGGCGAACTTACCTAAAACAGAAAAGAAAATTATAAAAATAATACTTCTTTTTATATTAAGAAATAATTTGTAGACATATTAAATATAAATATATTAGGCCTAATATTCAAGTGAGGGAAGGAATCACAAAATAAATAAAAATTATTATACGACTTGGATTTTCTGAATCTTTGTATACATATACATTTATTATTTTCCTCCAAGTATATTTTTGTTAGTGAATCAGGAAACACGAGATCTCAAGCCTTTCCGTGTGCTTCATTTACACCAAACGAATGAACACTCGACTCAGAGAAAAAAATAAGAAAATTGCAAACTATGCATCTTCTTCTATCTTGGCCTTATCCCTATGTGGAGTTGGCAAAATTAATTATTTATAAATTCTTTATAAATTAATAATTTAATTTATAAAGAAAGAGAGCGAGAGAAAAGCAAGCCGACTCGTCTCACGGCTTGACACTTGATATGAAAAAGGGGAAAAAAGGCTGACATAAAGGAAAAGAAGAAATGCCAGCCTTAGCTCTGGTAACTAGCGGTCGCCATCTACGTACTCACTAAAAGTGACCCACTGAGTGAAACTAAACATTGCATACATTTAGAATTATTTGGAACAAAGGGCTTAATCCCAGAAAAAAAAGATTGTAAGAAGGACACTTCTACCCCTCCTACCTTTGGGTTAGAGAGCATTTCCAGAATACGAATAGGCGTGTCCATATTAAAATAATACTCAAATTATTTTTTCCTAGCCGATAGTCCTAATGAAAATTAATATGCTTATTGAATTTTTTATGATTAAATAAATTAAATAAATAAAAGTAAAAACAATTGAAATAGTGAAATTAAATAATAGAGTCAGTCAAGGGCGGATACAGGGGGGTAAAGGGGGTAATTACCCCCTTGATATTTGAAAAAATGCCTTTTTTTCGAAAAAAAAAAAATTATTTTTAATGTAAAATTTTAAAAATTTGATTTGTCTTTATATTCTGGCCAACAAGTACAGAATGCGCTTTTAAATTACCGAAATTAAGAAAAAATAGTGTTCTGTGTGACGAGTCACACCAGATTACCCCCCACCCCCGAGAAACATCTCTGGATCCGCCATTGGTTGCTTAAGAACACTGATCTTTTGAATGAATGAATGAATAAAAATATTTATTTGCTCTGAGGCAATTTGCCTCATAGAGCATAAAAAAAAAAGGTACACATAATAAAGAACTAAGTATTTTCAATCTATCTCTCTCCACCGTCCATCATGCATCTACCATCCGCTCCTGTCTCTTTATTAGGTACTCTTGGTACCTTTTTCTAAAAACTCCCAACGAGCGTGCCGATCTGATGTCATTCGGGATACCATTCCATAACCTTATCGATGTTACCAAGAATGAGCGGTCATAAGTCGTCGTCCTATGGACAGGCATACGCAGGTCCAGAGGACACGCCCTAGGAACTACTCGCCCGATCTCAACTCTAAAAGCGTAATTCTCGAACAGGTATTTTGGCTCTTTATTGTTCAACAGCCCAAACACATAACACCCCATCATAAGTTCCCGCCTTTCTTTCAATTTAAGCCATTTAAGCTTATTATAATAGGGGGTTATATGCTGGTCAATAGGGAGATCGAATATGAACCTAATACATGCATTCAAAACCCTCTCGAGCACCGTGCTCTGCTCACCCGACATGCCGTGATACACCAGGCAACAATAATCGAAATGAGGCAAAATCAAGGAATTTACCAAGAGTTTTCTAAGGCCATATGGAAGGATATCCTTGTTTCTTTTAAGCTGAAAGAGACTAGAATAGACTTTTCTTGATATATTAAGAACATGTTCCTTCCAGCTTAAAGTACTATCGAGAGTAACGCCTAAATTTTTGGCCGAATTTGAATAATTAATCTTTACGTCATTTATTAAAATAGGTGGAATATGTAGTAATTTATTTATATAGGCGTTACTCCCAAGGACCATAGCCTTAGTTTTCCCTATATTCAATTTCAAGTTTCTGCCCTCGATCCAATTGACGATTCTACCTATGTCTTCATTAAGTCTACCGACCGCAGGTCCAAGATCATCGTAAGAGCAAGAGATGTAAATTTGCAGGTCATCGGCAAACAAGTGATAATTAGAATGACAAAGGTGTTGACTTAAATCGTTAATATAAATTGAAAACAAAAGAGGTCCCAGCACTGAACCCTGTGGAACGCCCGAGACAATCGGAAGGAATCCGGAGCTGTGACCATTGTTGTCAATTACCTTCTGTTTCCGACCTGTTAAATACGATATGAACCAGTCGATCACAGACCTAGATAAATTTAATCCCATCAAAGAATCAATCAAAAGGGAGTGGTCAACCAGATCAAAAGCCTTGCTGAGATCGAACATTACAAGAATCGTCAACTGTTTCCGATCAATGGCCAATCTTACATCATCCGTCACTCTTATAAGGGCTGATTGGGTGCTGTGAAATCGCCTGAAACCAGATTGATTTGGATCCAGAACCCCCAAACCTTCCAGGTACTGAGACAAATAATAATGAACTAGTTTTTCTAGGAATTTTGACAGAGTACAAAGAAGGGATATGGGCCTGAAGTCCCCGCATTCACCAGGATTTTTGATCTTAGGGAGAGGCTTGACAATTGATTGTTTCCACAAATAGGGGAAATAAGATTCCTGTAAAGATCTATCAAAAATATGCACTAACACTGGTAATATGCAGGGAACAGATAACTTGATTAATTTAAGGGATATGTCATCAACGCCCCGGGCCTCAGAACCAGGCCTATTTATGAGGGAAAGGACTAATGCTGGCTCCACAGTGGGGAAATAAAACCTATACGGACTGAAGGAATATCCTTCACGATAAGGGTCCTTTACCCTAGAAATGGGAAGTCCCCGTGAGACAAAAAATTCGTTGAGTAGATCGACATCAATTTTTAAGGGTTGTGTGGTGGGACTTTTTGTCAGACCTAACTTGGATATTTCGCGCCATAAGGTAGAGATATTTTTTTTACCATCTTCATTCCCAAATAGCCGATTGAAATAGAGCATTTTGCTATCTCTTATGGCATCAGTAACTCTATTTCTTGCCATTCTGAACCTTGAATGCAAGTCCCGCTTTCCTGTTCTGAGTGCCCATCTTCTCAATAAATCCCGATCCCTCATTAGCTGCTTGATATTATCAGTGATCCAGGGGGTAGGAGCCTTTCTTTTAATTACAGTACGGATGGGAGCATGCCTATTAAATATTTCTAGAATTATTTCATTTAGATTATGTATTTTGGCATCAATATCCCTTTCACTAAAGATAGGAGATAAATCTACCGATGACAGTTCACTCAAAAATATAGTATAATTAAAATTTTTAAAATCCCGATAAGTGACTTTAGTAGGTTCGATCTTGGTGGCTGTTGTCGTATCATCTTGCCAGGCTGACTGGCCGACCCCAGTGATAAAATTTAAACGTTAGAATTTTTGAAATTTTGTATTTTTTTCCTCACTTCTGTTTTAAATAATTTAGAAAAGCATTTTTGGCATTTTTTCATAGATTATGAGTCAAAGAAAGTGTCCAGCTTAAAAAACATGAATAGGTTGACCGCAACAATTTTTATCCAAACTCTCATTTATCTTAGGAGAGTTGACTAATCAAAAAAACACTACTGGATTTAGTTAATTTAATAAGATACACTTGTCTACACTAAAAACTTTTAAAATTTAGTTAAAATAAAATTTTATTGCTTGGACGGGAAGTTAACCACTGACCCTTTTGACATGAAGCAAGAGCTTTACCTACTTTTCAATCAACAATTTTAGTGTTTGTCGACGGCCTTGTGTCAATATAAAGAAAACCGGAATTGCATAAATTAATAACAAAACGGGTATATTATTTATTAATTGAGGAGAAGGACCGAATTTCGGCTTTTTTTAATTTTTGTTTATATCACTCACCATTTATCATATTCAAGTGATTTTCATAAAAAAGTATTAGAAATCTCCAGGGGCGCCGGAACGAATTTGAATCAGGGAGAGGCAAAAATTTTTTTTTTAGAAAATTAAAATAATTTAATATGTTCAAATAGTATAAAACAAAAACAAATCTACTATAAAATTTAAAAATTTTAAATAAAATCAAAATTTTAAATTTTAAAAAATTTGCTAGTGATTTTATCAAGTTTTTGGAAAAAATTTGGAAAAAAATGAATTTCTTACTCTTTTAATTTTTTTTAATTTAGAAAATTTTATTTTTCAAAACTAAAAATGTATCATTTTTAAAAATAAATGAAATAAAAAAGAAATTTTGCCCCCCTCTGCCCCCCCCTATAGGATGCCAGGGGGCAATGTACCCTTACCCCCCCCCCCCGAGTTCCGGCGCCTATGGAAATCTCAGATTTTTAGATCTCATTTTTAGTATATCAGTGAAATTTTTCGTAAAAATTGTTGGAAGTACACTTTATTGATGATGAAGCATTCGTAGTTCAACGTCCTTTATGAGTCGCGTGGTCAAGTTTGAAACCAAGATGCTATTGAAACTAAATAAAAATCTGGTGTGTCCAACACGGTGCACAATTTTCTCTTACCGAAGGGTGAATTGTGCACCGTGCTGTCACACCAGATTTTTAATTTATTTTTATTCTAACAAAAATCTCATACAAAAATCTTGGTAAAACAATGCAAGAAAGCAAATAAAACTAAAAAATTCATAATTATTTTTAAAGTTTCTTCGCAGGTCTAAATGGCTTCAAATGCCGAAAAAGACCTTAAACAAATTAAAAAAGAAAGTTTCTTCGCGACCCGGACGCTTTTCTAACAAATTAAAAGATGTCAATTTCCTGAAAGACTTCAAAAAAAAATTTTAGACTTTTACTTGGATCACGGAAATATATTAACGTCAACTAAATAATAAATGAGAAATGCAAACAAAAAATTTATATAAATTATTATAAAAACAAAAGGGAATTGTTTCTTTTTTTATACTCTATTTATGATTTATTATTCATTATTCAAGTATTTTTAATAATAATTTATTATAGTTTCTCTCTATTATTATTATTATTATACATATTCAGTTTATCTTTAAAAAAAAAACAATATTTATAAATTAAATCAAGTTTTGTTATCTCGGCTGATTCTGATTAAATTCGTTATTATACATATCTACGCCCTTAGGTAGAAAAATATAGCTATAATCAGCAGGAAATTTTTCAGAGTCAGAGAGATGAGGTTACATTTTTTTTTTTATAAAATAACACTCACACTTTTTTCGATACACACTCACACACACATCCACACAGTCTTTTCGGCTACTCAAGCCATATAAGACTTTAACGATAACTCGTATTTAATAATATTGCCAATTTGGAAAATTTCAATCTTGGATAACTTGATTTTTTCTTGTGTCTGTGTATCGTCTATATCCAACAATGCTTGCAATCTTCAAACTTTTTTGGTCGATTTCTTTGTCAATGACATTAAAATCTAATACCTAATATCTAATGCCTGGTGCAATGAACAGCACAGCACGCCTATGCTCCGAAAAGGCGGAGAACCTGAGTTCGATTCCCGGGGGCCATTTTTTTTTTAACTCTTCGGCTACAGAGGCCATTTAGGAGTGATAAATTTATTTATTTAATACATAGTATCGATGGCTACCGGGGGGCGTTCCACGATGATTGCCGGGGGTCACCAATCCCGAGCTTTCGCCGTGCTTGTCATTACTTAACCGCAACGATTGTGTTAACTGTTGGTCTTCTCCGTTGCCAGGCCCCCCTGCCCCGGGGGCCATGGGATGTTTGGCCTCACTAATAAACAACATTCACAGTCTTGTTAAATTAAACATTAAAATCGTTGAAACCAGCGTTCACAAGTTTTGACTGTTGGAGCAAGCTCGCCATAAGTTTCTACAAGAATTCGATGCATTTTTTCTTTTAATTAAACAAGAAAATCAGCAAATGCCCTGCTAATGGTCTTTACTGGCCTCAAACTTCGTCATGTTTACCACCGAAAAGAAGTATGCTACAAACCAGTAAACTCACAAATAAATTTCGTGTTTATTAATGGCTACAAAATGTCTCTTTGGATTGACATTAAATTCATTATGCTTTGTATAACGAAAAAAAATGACATTTTCAATTTGTACACCTGGTAAATAAGAAGATTTATACTAATTTATTATTCTAGGATAGTATTTACTATCCTTTCGTCCATTTCGAGTGCTTAAACTACCTATATATATATCGAATGAGATTATATCCGAGAATGGTATCACTCACAACAAGAGCAACAACAAACAACAACAAAGGACCATGGTCAACTACTCTGCTCACGTAGCAAACAGCGGGGGTGTAGAAACAGACACACAGAGGGGATGGCGAGCCCTGAGGGTAGCCTCTGTAGCTCATTCGAGGGTCTTCTCTTATATACACATAGATTCTAATTTACACACCACGGTTTGTTTATATATATATATACCCGTATACTAAGAGCGTGTGGTCTTTTCTAAATAAAGGTAGGTTTCACCTACCAATAATTATTGTATAAATATACTGACCAGATTCATATGATATTCGTTTAATATCATGTTCAAGGGATTTTGTGATTTTATTTGAAAGAAAAAAAAACAATTTTAATGAATCTGCTTGAAAAATAAAGAGTTCGCTATTATTGATATCCATTTTCTATCTATATGTATTCACATCCATTTGTCAAATATAATTGACACTTTTTGGGTCGTCTAATCAGAAGACGGCGGCCAATTGAAGTATGCCATTCTTGAAAAGAACGTTAGTGAGAGTCCAGGAAAAAAGCCGGGTCCCCAAATCCCTAATGAGACGGCTTAAAATTTTTTTGATAATGTAAGATTTTCCCATCGAAAAATATTGGATTGAATTAATCCTTCATTATGGAGTTTTTTTCTTTTAAGTCTTTTCGGTGGCTTAAATAAGAATGCCTGGACCCTCAATTGATATATTTACAAATAATGGGTATCGTTTAAAATCTTAAATGGCCTAAGTTCCCGAAAAGACTGTGTGTGGGAATGTGAGTGTGAATGGGAAAAAAGTGGGGGAGTGTTTAAAAAAAAAGTCAAAAAGACCCATTTCGCCGACCCCTTTACCGCCGACCCCGCAACAGGGAATAATAACGGCAAAGAAGAAGAAGACATAAATTTTAAATCTTGAATTTGAATGTACAGTACTGTCGGAAACTAAATATGACACAAAAATTCTGGTGTGACAAGCACAGAAAACAATTTTCGATTACCAAAGGTAAGAAAAAGTTGTGTACTGTGTGACCAGTCACACCACATTTTTTTAATATGTAGTTTTAGATTTTTTTATATATTCAATGAAGAACTGTCTTGTCTCATTGGTATAAATAAATCAAATTGAGGTAATAAATGATGAATACAGAGGAAATAAAGTGAAGAATCCGCTTAGAGCCAGTGAGTCAGCAGCGTTGCTTAGGTAGGACATTGAACCAAGGACAATCAGAGGTGGCTTAGCCTTCCTTCTTTAGACAGAAAAGGTGGGCGAAACACGTCGGACTTATTTCTTAGATTCATAACTGCTCTTAGAAAAATACTTTTCAAATATCAATAATACTGTAGATCTAAGCGAACGGAGTGTGTGGCAGGCCAGGCTTTTTTTATACTTTTGAACAAAATGATCAGTTATTATTGATATATTATTTCCTCCTCGTCTTTCAACTCTTGTACAGCCATAAAACACCATTAATATATTTATTCCAATCATTCATAATTCATTTGTTAGTACTTTATTAATATGTACAGTGAGGGACAATATTAAGTCCCACCCGTGCGTTTTCTACTTGTGATTAATTCATTATTTAAAAGAATATTATATATTATATTTTTTAATGGAAACTTTCATGTTTTTTTTTTTTTTTTAATAAAAACATTCACACTTTTTTCTCATTCACACTCACATCCCACACACACACACACACACACATTCACACAGTCTTTTCGGCAACTCAGGCCATTTAAGACTTTAGACAATAACCGTTGTAATTAATATATATATTGGGGGTTCAGGCATTTCTATTTAACTTTCATGGTTAAAACCTAGAAAATTTTCATTTTCTTTTATAAAAACAATGAAGTAATCACATGTAGAAAACGCTTGAGTGGGACTTAATGTTGTCCAGTGGCGTATTCAGGGGGGGGCAGGGGGGCCGCCCCCTCCCCCAAAGCCTTCACCAAAACAAAAAAAATACTTATTGTTTTTCCTAATCTAAAAAAAAACTTATAAATAATGGAAAAAAATCTTTAATATTTACGAATTTTGTATTAAAATTATTTTTTATATCAAGAAAAAAAATTTTATTTTGTTTTTTACTTTCTCGTATAGAGAAAGGTATGTAATCGTAAAAAAATTCGACGTCGAGATTTTGATGTTTTTCCACGTTTTAGACCTCCCTGAGTCCAAAAAAACCATTTTTGGCATTATGTCTGTGTGTGTGTTCATTTGTTTCACAAATTCATTTGTTTATATTTACCCTTTTTACTTTCTCTTACCTATGTATATATGTAATATATATATGAGAGAAAGTATTGGATTCATGTCAAAAATTCGATGTCGAGATTTTGATGGATCTTCACGTTTTGAGGTCCCCTGAATCCAAAAAAGTGGTTTTCGCGACATGGTCTGTCTGTGTGTGTGTGTGTGTGTGTGGGTGTGTGTGTGTGTGTGTGTGTGTTCAATTTTAAGCATGAAGGAATTGAGCTAGGAGGATGAAATTTTATATTTAAGTTAAATACCTCCCGGGACCGGAAAAATAAGCTTTTAATCAAAATTGGCCAAAGAGTACTAGTACTTTACTGATGTACTTTTTCAGTTTTTTTCGATTTTCTCAAAATTCGCTCTAACGATTTTGATTAAAATTCAAAAATCAATTATTTTTTAGATGCTCTTTCAAATGTATATTCTCGTTTTGCCCTCAAAATTGTTTGAAGCACACTTTACTCTTGTATTTCATAGGAAAGATAGGAGAAATGGTTGCCATGGTAACAAAATATAAATATTTTCCCATGTTTATAAATTTGACATCTTAAATTCTAATATATTGGCGGAAACTAAATATATTTCGACACAAAAAATCTGGTGTGACAAGCACAGAACACAACTTTCGATTACCGAAGGTAAGAGAAAGTTGTGTGCTGTGCGACAGTCACACCAGATTTTTTAATGACACCTGTATGATTTTGTTTTGATTTTTTATCAAAATTAACGAATATTTTCTATTTCTTCTTTGATTATTTCAAAAACTATTCAGTTTTCGAAAAAATGTCAAAGAATAAAAACTTTTTACAATAGAGTATTTTATCATAATATAACAAAAAAATTGAAAATTTCAAAATTTTGGAAAAAACTTTTTAAGTAAAGTACTACTTCCAAGTGACGTATTTACTCCAAAAGTTGATAGAAATCTACAATTTTAGTGTAAGGAGCATATACCAAATTTCATCGATCTAGCTGCTTTGGTTTTTAAGCAATCGTGTTCACACACACACCCAGACGTAATTCCAAAAGAATATACGAGAAAGTCTCGGGGAAGTCAATCCCCATATTTATTTATAATTCTTATATTATCTAAAAAAAAGTTTTTCCACTTTAAGTTTCTTGAATTTGGTGGGGGGGGGGGATGAACCCCCCCCGGATGTTCATAAAACTTTTGCCCCCCCCCCCCCAAGCAGAAATCCTGTCTACGCTACTGATGTTGTCCCTCACTCCCTAATTAGAAATACAATCACGGGGTGTTTTCCCTTTCTAAGATTTTTTTTTCTCTTGCTTAAGTAGACACGTTTATCTTTTAAGAATTTATCTTTCCTTTCCTTTTATTTGATCGTCTCAGATTTAGAATACAGTAGGTGCTTTCTATTGATATATTAGGGGAATAATTTTTCAAAGGTACTACTGCTCTCAGCTCAAAGAGAGACAGCCTTTAGCACCCTTCATCGTTGGTTCTTTTTTTTAGTCATCTCAAATTTTTCTGGAGGCCAGTTTCTCCCTATTCCCTTTCCCCCCAATTTACTCTTCACTTTGTGGGTCATTTATTTAAGCGCTTAGTTCGGGGCCATCTGATGCCCTAGCAAGTTTGCCCAATGGATAATATGCCACTGTTCTGGTACGAAACAAAAAGTAACATAAGAGGAAGTTGTATTTCACAGCAAGTTATGTTTACTAAAATACTTGTGGTGTAAAATAAATATACATTTGATAACCATATAAAAAAAAAAAACCAATAGGAGCCGAGCCACTTATTAAAATTAACATTCCATTTTTTTTTTCTTTCATCTTTTTTTTCTCTGAAGTTTAAGTTTATTTAGGTCGAAAAACTAAAGAGTAAATACTTTACTTTAATGAAATTAACTGTGATATTATTAAATCATTTCATATTTATTCTATTCTATTACGAGAAGCGCAAAGCAAACAAACGTGTGTTTGTACGCAGTGCACACTTTTTTACTTTCTCTTACCCTATATGGGCTATATGAAATATATAGAAAGAAAGTATTGCGATCATGTCAAAAATTCGATGTCCAGATTTTGATGGATATACAAGTCCAAAAATGTGGGTCCCGCAAATTGTTCTGTGTGTGTGTGTAACGATTTTAAGCATGAAGATATTGAGTTACAAAATTTATATTTAAGTTGGGTACCCTCCCGGACACTTAAAATAAGCTTTTGAACAAAATCGACCAAAAAGTACTAGTATTTTAGTGATGTACCTTTTTTAATCAAGTTATATCTGAAAATTTTCTTCAAAATCACTTTTTATCCTTTCAACTTGCAATTTTTCTCTCTATTCGATTGTATAATTGAAGTTCTCATTTTCTCTAACTTTGACATTTAATTTCTTTCACTTAGATTTACGATTCGTATAATAAACATTTTTTTATTTGATATTTTGATAGGTAAATATTTTACAATATTAAAGAAAACTATTTTTCCATTTTATTTTATCTTACATAATTTTTGATATATAAGATTTAAGAAAATGACTATGCAAATAACTTTTCAAATTAAATATTTATTAAGCAAATAAAAAGTTTTCTTTTTTATTGATTATTTAAATATTGTCAAATACTGGAGCTCGCACTAACCGCTAAATAGCATAAAGCAGGATCTTATTTAAAAGCTAAAACGGGAATTGTGTTATAGAAAAAAATTTGAAATTTGATTGATCTAAAACAAACAAAAGAAAATTGTTCCTTCTAGATATTCAAATAGGCGAGCTCCCGAGACAAATTGGGATAAATCAATTTGAATTTCTGAACCTTTTTTTGTTGTGCCAAAATTCGAAATTAATTCAAGGGGGCCCCCCCCCCCTTTTTAACCCCCCCCCCCGGGGGGCCCCCCCAGCGGCCGCCCAATTGCTTCTTGTCCATTTTAAATCTGCTTTCTAGGGCAATATTTTCTTTTTATGAAATTAGAAAATTAGATTAGATTGGAGTACAAAAAAGATGATATAAAAATAACACCTGGAAAAAATGGGATGGGGTTGAAATTCAAGAAATAAAAATCTCATTTTAATGACAGGGGATAAGGCGTATAATTGAGTTTTGAAAAAAAAAAAAATCTTATTTAATAAAATATACTATTATATAAATCATATCCAGGTCTATTCTCTAAAAACAGATGTTAAAATTTAACATCATAAATTGGGTGTTAAAAAGTAAAGTAACAACATTAGCATAAAAATGCTATTCTTTAAACTAAGTTTAAACACCGACGTTAACATGTTGCTTTTATCTAAATGCTGTCAAAATCATAACTTCACTTTTTGGTTAAAGATGACATTTTGATCCATTAAATACGGAGTTAAAATATTAAACCTTACACATTAAATTAATTTTTAACGCTATTGTTAATGCTTTGGCGTTAAAGTTATTGCTTATAGAATAGCACTTTGAGTCAAAGAGGTTGTTAAAATGAATTCAAGCTAATTTCAGATGTTGAAAGTTAATGTTTTTGCTTAGAGAATAGACCTGATCATTATTAAAAAAAAAAAAAAAAAAAAAAATTAACACTCTAAAATAGATATTTATTAAAACCTTAACAAAATACCAAAATACCTTAGTTATTAATTTTATTTTTTAGGACAATCATGATAGAAGCTAAATTTTAATTAACGTTAGAATATGAAGATTAAATTCAAGATTGAGTCATTGTATGTGTGTGCGTTTGTCTGTGTATCTCTTCCTATGGAAAAGTTGTTGCCTCGAGAAAGTGGGTTACCTTCAGGCAGGCACTAGGTACGGAGGCGAAGCGAATCGCCTAAGCAAGCCAACCTAGGATGAAAGAATGCTATTTTAAATAAATTCTAAATTGAGTCTAATAATATCGGTTGAATTTCGCTTTGTAAAGAATAGGTTTAAAAAAATAAGTTTGTCTTATGATGATGATAATTTAAATAAAGATGAGAAGGAAAATATTGCCACGTATGTCAATTTAAGAGTTCGTTTTAATCATACCAGAAATGAGATTTTTTAGAGGAGCAAGTTTTATTGAAAATAACAAATTAACTTCTTTTTATAGTTTCTCGACATATGAGGACATATAAATTTTAAACGATATTATTAACGATACTGTATCTAGACATCTGATCTTTTGTATCTAATTGATTTAAATAAATATTCACCGGCCTAGGATCTGAAACCACTCTACTAGACTTTTGAGGTTATTAATATTGACATTTCTCAATCACTTGGGAATTCCCTATAATTTTACTTTAGTGAGTATTGAGAAGGTTGCAGATAGCCAAGGATGAAATTAAAAAAAATAATATTAAGGTGCGAAAAAATAATATTAAGGTGCGAAAAACGGTTAGAAAGCTATTGACTACCGAGTTACTCGAGGCGGCAAGAGATGGCGTTAGTTTTTTCCATAGGAATACAGGGGATTTATTCCATTTCATTCTAGAGCTTTCAGCTAATTAATTAAGGGTAAAAAATTAATTATTCTTTAACACAATGATTACTAATTTAATTATCTACAACTTATAGAGCTCCTTTTTTTAAAATATCTTATTTAATGCGATTAATCTAAAAAAAAAAAATTTTTTTTTCGAAAATTAAAAAAATGGCTTCTATAAGTTGTAGATATTTTAAATAGCTTTAATTTTAAAAAAATTTGAGGTCGATAGCTTCAAAATTATGGCCGCTGGAAACTCCCAAAATTAGCACCCCGAGACGCGCACCTTAAGTATCGTCTAAAGTCTATAAGGCCTGAGATGCCGAAAAAACTAAAATAAAAAAAAAAAAAACATCCAAACCTCCCGAGCCAAATGTCAATATTGATAATCTAAAAGCCAAGAGGAGGGGATTCGGACTCCAGGCAGACCGATGAATTTATTTAAGTCATATCAAAAGGTATAAATAAATAAGCATGGACCCCAATGTGTATATCATAATTAATATTCAGTATCGAAGTATAAATGGCCTAAGATACTGAAAAGAGCTAAAAAAAAAAAGATTAATTAGAAATCCATAATTTTTGGCCTGGAGGCAGTCAAAGATAATAAAATTTTTTTATTTCTTTTTATCAACTGCATTTCTGATAACTGATTACTCTCATCATCAAACTTTAACTTCCAATATTAAAAACAGAAGTATGCAAAACGTTAATGGTATTAAGAATTTTGACGAATCAAAATTTCCAAAATCATTAGATTTATTTATTATAAAAATCTGAATTGATGTAGGCCTATATTTTTTGAAAAAACAATTTTTAAAAATTTGTTTAATATCTTATTTGACATCTGAGTAGGGCTGGACGGTAATGGATTTTCATTACCGACCTCGATAATGAAAAAAAACCGGTTTTTCTTGAAAGTCGGTAAAAATTTTTTACCGCCCGCGGACCCAAAGTTTGCCGCCGCGGAACATTTTTTTTTCGCGGAACCAAAATTTTTCCCCGTCCGAAAAAATATTTTACCTTTTTTTAGAGACACCAAAATTTTTTACCGTCCGAAAAAATAGGTTTTTACCGACTTTCGAAAAAAAAACCGGTTTTTACCGAATTAGAGGTTCGTTACCGCGTTTTCGGTAAAAAATTTTTACCGGTTTACCGCCCAGCCCTACATCTGAGGCTATCTATCTATATCCCTTCTTTATTAATCGATTGGTAGCCAATTTAATTGCAATAAATTTTTCTCGTTTGAGATGCAAAATTATTGAGAATTATTTTGTAGAATGTACCATCCCTGAAAAGAAATCAAATAGCTTTCTGAACATTCCGACATAACTTCTAAATGAATATAAATATTTATTTTGTTAGTTCATGAATAAAATGCGAGTCAAAAAACCAATATTCATTAAAAAATTCGATATGTTGAAATTAGTTTTTGGCCTAAAAATTAAATAAAAGATGAGATTCAATCAAAAATTTATTAAAGTAATTATAAAAATCATTGATGCAACCAGGGATTGCCTTTGTGAGGGGGTGAGTTTTTTTTTTTTTTTTAAAGGGACTCTTCTGTTTCTTTTGAGGGTTTTATAGCTAATAATATTTCAAACAAATGCAAACATTTTTTTTTTTGAAATAAAAAGACAAAATTTGAAACCTCTGAAATTTACATCTTCGGCCGTCTTAGGACAAACTACTTTTCCTCCCCTCTGATTGCGCCACTGTCAAAATATATACGAATCAAATGAATTTTTATATAATTAATTTAATAAAGAATATTATTCAATAATTTCTTTTACTCTTATAGTCGCAATATTATCGTTCTCGGATGGTCGAGTTTAGGGGTGGTTTTACCTCTCCTTCGCTTTGTTAAATCGACAAAAATACACGTTTTAAGGTTGTTTGAAATTATTTGACAAAAAATCTATGTTTGGCAAATCATCTGTCATGTCCTAAATTGTTCTTAAAGCTAACTTGCAAATTAAAGAAAATTAACGCGTACTCACAAATTTTCTCAGGAACAATGTTTTATCTAGATCCTATTCATGAATGCCGAATATAATTGATTTAATTGTAATTAATTCTTTGCGTAAAGTATTAGAATTTACATCCATTATTAATTAAATAATTTAAGAATTATATAATTAGAAAATATATCTTGTTTTGTCCCGGAAAAGTTCACAAATTTTATATATAAAGATAATACAAGGTAAACTAAACTTCTGATGAAATATTACGTGATTAAAGTATTAAAAATTAAATTAATTTCATTGTGAATCTTCTCGATTAAATTAATATAATCACAGAAAAAAAAACGATTATAAATTAAAATTATTTATTAAGTAATTGAAAATTGATTTGGTTCCGTATTATTACAGTAATTACAAAGCTAGGCTAGTTTAGTATTTAATGGATGAACACAAATGGCTTTTTAAATGTGTTTTATTTTCGCTCTCTATTGGTTTATTACTTTCTCTTACCCTATATGAAATATATAGAGAGAGAAAATATTAGTATCTTGCAGACCTGCTGTGGGCGTATGTATCCCTCGATCATTTTAATCATTTTTATTTGGGTATTTTTTTTTTAAAGAAAACACCACATTTATAAATGAAAAACTTTTATCTAAAAACACTTTTCCTTTAAAGTGAATAATTAATAAGTTTAATAAGATATATAAAATCTTGCTAAAACTTGTTGCTTAAAATTACTACTCAGTTATGCCTTTGACAAATTTTACTATATATAAAGTTAGAAAAAAAAAAACTTCTTTAAAAGCCAACTTAAATAAATTTATAGCTATCTCCTAAAATTAAAATGACGAAGTGGGGACCTTGACACAGTTGGGTGAGGGTCACCACCAAGTATATTTTATTTAATGGATCGTTTTTTATCAAGTAGAGACATTATACTCGATTAATATCTTACAATTACAAATTTAACTAACAAGTACTTAGGGTTTTTTATAATATAAAAAAAAATGATTGATTCTAAAATAGGTACTTAGCCTTAAAATAAATACAAGTTTATTTTATAATTTTAATATTGACTATTTCAAATAAAAAATTCGCTACAATATAAAATAAATGGGGGATAGTTATTTAAAAAAAAAAAAAAATTGTTGTTCTAATTACAATAATTTATGAAAACAAAGTATTAAAAAAAAATTGTGTATGCTTGGGGAACAAGAGAGGGTTAATTAAGGCGATTCAGCAAGGACGATAGTGCACCCTCGAGCTTTATTGGCCCTAGCAAAATGGAAGGGGTCCCTGGGGTCCCTCCTATATGCATCGACTGCTGACTCTAGCCTTTTCAAGCTACACAAAGATCGCAATGTCCGCAGTCTTTATAAATTCCACTTCTCTTTTTTTTATCACATACGGGAAAATTTGTAATATTATTTGTGTACATAAAAGAGCAATGGGAGTTGAAAATTTACTTAATTCATATAAAAAATAAATTTTATTTATTATTTTAAAATTTAATTATTTAGTTAACTGCTTTGTGATAGCAGTGTGTTTCAGATCATAAAGTATCAAAAAATAATGTAAGTTTATTAAATTTTTGAAATTTTCCAAAACAAAAAAATAACGGACATAAGAACTTTTAAAAAATTATCGTGATGATAAAGTTTCTGGTCTCATTTCTATTGAAGGGGCAAAATTCAATTTGATAATTTTTTGGCGGATTATTTTACTCAGAAATGGATGAGAGGGTGGTGGCTAAAGACAAAGTTACGCCTGCTCGATCGAAAAATATTAACAAATTAAATTTTGTCCCTTCCATGGGGGATGAGATCGGAAACTTTCTCATCCTGAGCTTTTTTAAGAGTTTTTTTGTGTAAATTTTTTAGTTCTTTCTTAGGCCATATATACTCTATACGAATCTCATTATTTAACGATATACATGTGAGTCCAGACATATTTTTTATTTATACCATTTGGTTCTCAAAAAATTAATAACATACTGTACATTATATTCGAAATTTACGCTCTGAAGCACACTGCTAACACAAATCCCCTATTCAACTCTAACGCAATCCTATTAAATAATTAAATTTTAAAATAATCAATAAAACATAAAAGTAAAATTTGATAATATATGGTCTAATGTTTAAAAAGATTAAAGAAAAAAAAAAATTGTTGACGACTTTTAGTTTGTCAAATTACATAAATTCGGTCTCTTTTAAAAAAATTGTAAGTGTATTTTTCTTTGCACTACTTACTATACCGTGAGTAAAATTGCACAATTTGAGCAATAAAATTACACACTAGGCCTATTACAAAAAATCAGATAACACAAAATTTTGAAATTTGATAAAACCGAACTACAGTTGTTTAATTAAAATATTTATATCTCTAATTAAAAATTTTTTATGCAATTGCTAATATATATTTTTTTTTCACCCCTTAATACTTTTAATAGAAATTTAATATAAAATATAACAATATCTTTAAAAAAAAAGATTCCAAAACGGGAATAAAATAAAAATCAGGACCATGGTCGAAAACCAGAACGAAATGTGTGGTGGAAAAACTTAAGTTTTTTTCTTCATCATCATGCACTCTCGATTATTTTTCTCTTTCTGTGAGTAATTCTCAGAGACCGGTTCTCTCAATATGAGTAGAGGGGGGGAATGGCGGAGGCTGAGGTTGAGGCTCAGGTTGTGAATTGACGAGGCAAGGCCAGGATAACAACGGACCTCGGATGCCTATGTGCTGAGCCAGAGAAGGAACTTCGCATTAATATTTTATATTAATGTACAAACGTAAAATTTTATTTTAAATAAAAAATAAATGCATAGATATACCAATGTCGAAATATAGAATTTTTGGAAAGTGAAATCGCTTTCAGTTTTTACTTTCTCTTGCCTATATATAGAGAAAGTATTGGATTCATGTCAAAAATTCGATGTTGAAATTTTGACGGAAATCCATGTTTTGAGGCCCCTGAGTCCAAAAAAGAGGGTCCAGCAAAATGGTCTGTTTATCTATGTTCAATACATAAAGGAGCTACGAGGTTGAAATTTTATATTTATAAATCGGCCAAAAAGTACTAGTACTTTTTCGTATTTTTTTCGATTTTCTCAAAATTCGCTTTAACGATTTTGATTAAAATTCAAAAATCAATTATTTTTTAGTTACTCTTTAAAATGTATATTCTGCTCTCAAAATTGTTTGCACTTGCACTTCATAAAAGAAATGGTTGCTAACAAAATATAAATATTTTCCCATGTTTAGAGGAATCATCTTGAATTCTAATATATCGGCAAAAGCTTTTTCTCATTCACAGTCACACTCACACACACATACACACAGTCTTTTCAGCAACTTATGCCATATAAGACTTTGACGATTATCGTTATATATGATAATATCTATTCCAGGTCCAGGCATTTCTATTTAAGTCATTTGGTATCCAAATGACTTAAATAAAATCATCGGACTGCCTGGGTTCCGAACCCGCGACCCTCGGTATAGATGGCTAACACGCTACCAACTACGCCAAGCCCGAGGGCTCGGCGAAAACTAAATAATAATGAATTGAAAAATTTATTTCATAATCTGCAAAGATTTATTCTAATGTAATTTTTTTTTTCTATAAATTAATTTCAATATTTATTTTTACACAAGTCCTTGAGACAAACCTTATAGAGGATTTAATTCCCTTCTCAATAAACATATATTTTTTTTTTTATATTTGGTCAAGTACAGCCATAGATAGGTATAGATAATTTTCTATACATTCGATTCAATACATCCAGAGATGGATCCCGGTGAATAGCTTATTTTGGAGATCGATGGATTAGTTGGTTTAGTCTACATTAGGTACCAACGATGTCAAATAGAAACTTGACTGGGAGTATCACCGAATTAAGTTCCTCCACTGGTGGCTAGTTAATGCCATTTAATTTTAAATTTTCAAATAGGCCAGCTAGTCAAACCAAGGGCGGACCCAGAGGTGTTTCTAGGGACGGGGGGGGGGGGGGGGATAATCTGTTGTGACTCGTCGCACAGCACACTATTTTTTCTTTATTTCGGTAATTTAAAGGCGCATTCTGTACTTGTTTGCTAGAATATAAAAACAAATCAAATTTTTAAGGATTAATTTATAAAAATTTACATTAAAAATAAATTTTTTTTTTTTCGAAAAAAAGTATTTTTTTCAAATCTCGGCGGGGGGAGGGGGGTTAAATACTCCCTTTACCCCCCCCCCCTTGTATCTGCCCTTGGGTCAGACACATTAAAATGAACCTTATTATAATATATTTTTTTTTATAAAATTTAAGATTAAACTCCCATTTTGCCTATGTTGAATTACAAAATTCGTCCTTAAATTTAATAAATCATTAAATAACACCCTATTTAAGGCAACATTTACTACCTTAGTTACTAATCAATTTTAATTTCTAATTCAAATGAATAAGTCTTGAAAAATAGTTATATTTTAATATCACTTATAGTTTCTTCTAAATTCATCTTCATTTAGACCAAGGGCGGATCCAGAGGTGTTTCTCGGGGAGGGGGGGGGGGTAATCTGGCGTGACTTGATTTAGACTACAAGTTAGAGTGAAAAATAAACTTGATTTACATTTTAAAGGAATCTAAAAAGCCTATTTGTATGTAAGTGTGTAAAGGAAAAAAAAAAATTCACATAAAATTATATTCGAGAGAAACGAATAAATAGACCTATATAACATCCTTTGGTTGCTAAATATTAAGATATATGATGAAGAACAGATTCTTTAATTTGATATTTAAAAAAAAAAAATTCCAACTTGCACGTTTAATATTTACTAAAACTTTCCTCCCCCTATTTTTAAGATTAAAAAAATTTTGATCGTGCTATAAAAGTATACTTAAAAAGTTTGAACAAAATTTCGTTATTAAAAAATTAATTTAAAAGGTTTATAAATTAGTTTGAGTTTAGAAACAAAAAAAAAAAAAAATCAGTTCAAATTGATTCTATTTACTCTCAATAAATCGGAAAAGATAAAGCAAATAGTAAATTGGTTCATTCTGTCTTAGAAGCAGATAAAACCAAAAATGTTATTGAATTTGCGGAGTAAGTGGAGTTTCTAGACTCAAGTCATGATTTCATTTTGTATTATGGGGATGAAAAAGGGGCACAAAAGTGAATTTTTCAATGAATGAGAATTGGGGAAAGAAAAAAAAAGTGGATTGCGACAAAAAAAAAGGGGGGGGGAGTGAGCTTTTATAGATTTGGAGAGCAGAAGCTGACATTTTTGCAGTGCTATTGACGTGATGATGAATGGAATGAATGAATTCGGTCCCCCCTGAACCATCAGTAATATGTTGCATTCGGAAATCGCATGAATGCTTCAAATAAAAATCCATTAATCAATCTCATTTTAATAATAAAATTAAGTGAATCAATTAATTAATTTAGAAAGGAAATTAGTTAGCGAGAGTTCAAATGGAAATGTTAAATTATATTTTTGACCTATTAATGGCAGCCAAAAATCAAAATTTCCATATATAATTAATATTAAAATTTTATCTGACTTCTGATGGAATAATAAATTTGAAAATATCTCTTCATTATTGATTCCAAGAATGATTTTTAACATTTCCAGCCTTGAAATTTTCAATTAAAGTCACCCACCCTCAATTTCTAGGCGTCAATAAATTTACTGTTAGTATATTTTTTGCTGGTGGATTGAGTGACCATATAACCTTCTAAAGTCATACCACGGGATCTCCAGCCTATTTATATAGTCTAGTAACCATACCTATAGCTCGGATAAGCTGGAGATCTTTGGTTCGTATCCTGGACGGCTTATGGTCATTCGATCTCACAGCTCATCGTTGAAAGAGAAATTTACATTTTCACTTTTCCAAAAGTTGGGCAAACTAAAATGCTATCATTGTGCATTAGGGGGGAGGGGGGACAGAAAAACTCATTTTTTTATTTCGAAGTTGTAATAGCGCTGAAAAGTTGAGAATTATAAAAAAAAAGAAAAAAAATTATCAAAATCGGTTGACATCTTTCAGTCGGAAAAGATAAAGCATAGAACCTAACGTTTGATAAAATATGAAAAGCAAATGTGGTGTGGCTGGTCGTACCAGATTTTTTGTGTCAACATATATTTAGTTCCCAACAGTACGGGACATTTGAATTCAAGTTGTAAAATTTATAAACATGGGAAGCCTACGGGCTTGGTCTAGTTGGTAGCGTGTCTACCTTCTATACCGAACATCGCGGGTTCGGACCCCAGGCAGTCCCATGATTTTATTTAAGCCATTTGGATACCAAATGGCTTAAATAGAAATGCCTGGACCCCCAATAGATATTATAAATAATAACGCTTATCGTTAAAAGTCTTAAATGGCCTAAGTTGCCAAAAAGACTGTGTGAATGTGTGTGAGTGAGAAAAAAGTGTTTAAAAAAAAAAAAAAAAAAAAAATGGGAAAATATTTATATTTTGTTACCATGGCAACCATTTCTCGTTTACATGTTTAGATACTGAAAAAGGCTTAGAAAAATTCTAGATAAAGTTAATTAAAACACAAATGGAATATATTTATTGATATAAATAAAATTACATAGCACCTTGTGTTTTTTATTAAATTTAATTTCATTTTTCCTACTACTTCAACTAAAGCCAACGGTTTTCAGCTTAATCAGATTATTATCTCTTATTATTTTTTATTATTTTCTCAAAAACATCTAAAGATTTTGATCAAAGCTAACAGCGTAAAAAACCGCATAATCCGTCATTAGCTTATACATGGTGGGTGAATTTTTACGTTGCGGCTTGTCCGTTTCAGTGTGCTCTTAGCTTAAATGCTAAACGTATTATAAAGTTTAAGAGGTATTTAAAGATTTATCTCCTGTTTTCTGGATTTAATCATTTTGGTCTCTAATAGTCTCAATAAAAAAACATGTTTCCTGTAGTTATTATACATCGTCACAAATATTTTCTTTCATTTTAATCAATTTGAGACTCAGCATTTTCTTTGTCAAAGTCATTTATTTATTGTAACTCTAGCTGAGAAACTAATATCATAAGTTTTTTCTTGTTTGATTAATCTTTCACTCAATTTCGTAGTTTAAACAAGCGGAAACTTTGGTTTGAGCTTCTCTGCCAAGTTACAATAAATAACAGAATGCCCTGCCTAAAGAGATATATTGAATCATAAGTGTGATTAATAAATTTCATATATCATCAAAAGAAAAATATTTTGCCTAATGAATCTTAAATGGTTTATTGAATCCAAGCTTTTTTTATTATATATCATTTCATTATTATATATCATACCATTGGGAATAGGGTTTGGAAAAACCGGAAAATTTTGAAAACCGGTTTTTCGGTTTTTTACAAAGCGGAAAACCGGTAAACCGGTTTTAAACCGGTTTTTTTTCAACATCTGTTTAGAACGGACCACCATTTTTGGAAGTTAAATTAACTTGTATACAACATAATTTAGAAATATATTATGGCTTGGTACGGAAAAGGATCCCTTGACCCTTAGTATTAATATTAATACATGAGGCAAAATTCCTATCTCTAGGGACACCTTAATAAACAAAAAAATGTTCCTTAAATAAATCAAGGAAAAAAAATATTCAAAACAATATTTAATAGAATAATTTTTTAATAACCGCGCCCCTGCCTTCCGACGGACCATTCATTGCCTTTTCTTAATTATGTAAAGAAAATTATTATTATTTTTTATTTTTTTAAACGCACACTTTTTTCCCATTCACACTCATGCACACACACCCATTCACACAGTCTTTTCGGCAACATAGGCCATATAAGACTTGACGATAACCGTTATATATATATATGATAATATCTATTGGGGGCCGTTTGGTATCCAAATGGCTTAAATAAAATCATTGGACTGCCTGGGGTCCGACGTTCAGTATAGAAGGTAGGCACGCTACCAACTAGACCAAGCCCGGGGACCCCTCCGCTATTATCATATAAAGATTATTTAAGTATTGGAAAAAAGGGAAAAATTATAGATAATAATAGATATAATTTTTTTTTTAAATTTGTTTAAAGTCTTTTTCGGCATCTAAGGCCATTTAGAACCCATCCCTTTTTATTATATTTCAAATGATTGATAGCCAATTCAAATAAAATAAATTTTTCTCGCTTGGAAAGGAAAGCGATCCCGAATACTGAAGAAAAATTAAAAAAAAAAACCGAATTCGGTTTTTCGGGAAAAACTCGGTTTCTCGGTTTTTGAAAATTAGCCAAAAAACCGGTATACCTGTTTCGGTTTCCACCGGTGTCCAAACCCTAATTGGGAAGGGGAACTCATTATAAAATTTAAAATAAATGTATGCAAAATATAACCGGAAAGTTCAAAATGGACATTGGAAGATATTTTAATTGATTTTTCACGAAACAATGCAATGTGTATTTTCTTTATTTTATTTTTAAAGATAAAATAATTTTTTGTTAAACTTAAAAAGGTCTAGGGTGGGTTCGGATCCGAAGCAGCCTGATGAATATTTTAATAGGGTACCAAGTGAGATAAATAAATGAACCTGGGCCATATACCATAATTAATATCGTTTCAAAGTCTCAGAATGTGAAAAGATAAAAATAAAAATTATTTTTTAATCATCACTTTAAATAGGCTATATTTCAATTGCAAACTTTAAATAATGAATTAATTAAAACGTATATTTCTGTTGAGAATCCATCATCTTTATTCTTTATTCTGATGTGCGCTTACTCACACCAAATTTTTTAAGTTATTTTGTTAGCACAGACACAAACCTAATATATATATAAAATATTATTTTCAATATTTTCAAAAACTATCTGTTTTGTCCTAAGGGTTTGTTATAAGAATGATAGAAAAAATCTGGTGTGACTGGCGCACAGCACACAACTTTCTCTTACCTTCGGTAATCGAAAGTTGTGTTCTGTGCTTGTCACACCAGATTTTTTGTGTCGTCATATATTTAGTTCCCGACAGTACGGAACATATGAATTCAAGATGTAAAATTTATAAGTATGGGAAAATATTTATATTTTGTTACCATGGCAACCATTTCTCCTCTCTTCCCTAAGAAATACAGGAGTAAAGTGGTCTTCAGAAGATTTCAATCGCAAAATGAGAATATACATTTTAAAGAGCATCTAAAAAATAATTGATTTTTGAATTTAAAAAAAATCGTTGGAGCAAATTTTGAGAAAATCGAAAAAAACTGAAAAAGTACATCAGTAAAGTACTAGTACTCTTTGGCCGATTTTGATTAAAAGCTTATTTTTCCGGTCCCGGGGGTGTTTAACTTAAATATAAAATTTCATCCTCCTAGCTCAATTCCTTCATGCTTAAAATTGAACACACACACACCCACCCACCCACCCACCCACCCACCCACACACACACACACACGACAGACCATGTCGCGAAAACCACTTTTTTGGATTCAGGGGACCTCAAAACGTGAAGATCCATCAAAATCTCGACATCGAATTTTTGACATGAATCCAATACTTTCTCTCTATATATATATATTACATATATACATAGGTAAGAGAAAGTAAAAATATTGAGCCATCTTTAAAATTCTTATTTCGTAAATACAAACCAATTTTTAATTTTAAATCTATAGTACTGTATATACTTATTTAGCTGAGAGAAAATGTCATAATTAACATACCTTTGGTAAATACCTTTAAAATACGATTATTTACTAAATTATTAATAATAATATATAGGTACCTCTAGATAAAATATTAGTGACTAATTAAATAAAAAAAAAAAAAAACTACAATTTTTTTCTATTCAAAATAATATGAAACAATACTTTCTCTCTATATATATTTCATATATAAGGTAAGAGAAAGTAAAAAAGATAGATCTTAATTTGTTTTTGTTTTTTTTTATTAATTTATTTTAATTAAAATGGCTCTCCGTTTAATCCTGAACGTTGCAGCAAAGATGCTAGTGGGTCATTTTTCAATAATCGCTTCAGAGCCAACCCCGGGAAAGGGTATGGGAGTGGGAGTGGAGGGGGAGGGGAGTTTTAATTAATAGGTTACGTCATCACCCCCTCTCCCTCCTCTAAAAAGCTTAGACTCGAATTCCAGCTGAAATTCCGTTTCATCTATTATGATTGGTCAAAATCTTGGCCTAGCTGTCGCCCCTGGAGCCCTATTCCCTTAATAAAGAGATGCACGGCGACCTCTGCTTTCAGTAGCCCGAGTGGGTTCAAGTGTTTACTTTGGGTCTGTGTTGTTTTTCCGTGTACAGTAATCCAACATGGCGGGGACCTGTAGGCACGATGCTGATTGCTTAGCTTTGCTCCTTAGTTTCAAAGGTATTTTACAATTTATTTTTAAATCAATGATTAAATTTAAATAAAATAAGATAAATAAGCAAACTGATATATATTTATAATTAATATTTTACATTTATATATAAAAATATTATCTAACATTCGATTGATCAGCCAAGCTAACGAATTCATTTTTGCTATAATACTTGAGATATTTTTTTTTTTTATAAACTAGCCTAATTCATTTACTGAAATGAAGCATTCTTTCCATCTTTATTTTAAATCATTCTTTCTCGCAAATTCTCCTCTCTCTTGCTAGCAGTCTACTCTCTCTCTCTCTCGCTCTCTCTTGTATTTCTCTTCCAGAATTTATTCCCTCTCTTTCAAACTAATTTTACTATTTACTCGCCAAAATAAATTTCTTCTTTTGATCAAATTATTTTTGCAATTATGTATGTAACATGCTTTGAGGCTTATATAGTATTTCTTTCTATAAGCTTATTATATGCTTTAGGCCTATATAGTATGCCTAGTCAAAACTTGTTCAGACAAGTTGAGCCATCCAATTCAATTCATAGACAACACCTTTCTATTCAATGCATATCCGAATATTTTCATTATAAAGGCCTCTTTAAAAATTGTAAAGAGATTCATTTCAACTCGCACTTAATTTTAAGCTGCCCAGACACACACAGTTTAACAGCGCAATTTTCCTGTGCAAATTTCTGAGTAAAAAACTGTACAGTTATCTGAACTGAAGGTGTGTGGGCTACTTCAGTTTTCCCATCAGTTTTGCTTTCAGTTCTCTCGTTTTTTTCGTGCAGTGGGCATGGGCGTAATTAGGTGGGTCCTGGTCCCCCCAGAAGGCTCGTGCCCCCCCCTCCCTCTTCCCCAGAAAGCTCCCCGACCCAATAAAATTGAATCAATATGGAGCCTTCCGGGCCTCCCGGAGGATGGCTGGTCCCATGGCCCCCCAGCCAAATTTTCTAGTTACGCCCTTGGCAGTGGGTATCGAATGCTGATCTCGTAGAATCGTTTACCTTTTTTAATTATTTTCTGAAAGCTGATCAAAGGTTGTTAATTTTTTTTACATCACTGTCTCGAAGGAACAATAAATTCGGGCAAAGTTTACTAGTACTTTGCTGATGTAGTTTTTCAGTTATTTTCGATTTTCTCAAAATCTGCTCTAACGATTTTGCATTTGCACCTATCTACATCCCCGATTTATATTTACTAGTCGCAAAGCCCGCCTTTGGCGGGCTTTATATATATATACATGATTAGGGTTTTTCAAATAAGTCTCGTCCACCATTCATAGCCTTGTAATATAAAAATACAAAATTATTTAAATTAGCAAACTATTAGTATTTTTACTTTTTCTTTCTCATGTCAAAAATTCGATGTCGAAATTTTGACGGATTTACACGTTTTGAGGTCCCTGAGTCCGAAAAAGTGGTTTTCGCAACATGGTCTGTCTGTGTGTATATCTGTCTGTGAACAAAATATCTCAAGATACTAAAAAAGCTAGGAGAGTGAAATTTTATATTTAGGTTAATCACCTCCCTGAGGCGTGACAATAAGCTTGTAAACAAAATCGGCTAACAAGTACTAGTACTTTACTGATGTAGGCTACTTTTTCAGTTTTTTTTTTTTTTTTTTCGATTTTCTCAAAATTCCCTCTAACGATTTTGAAAAGATTTTGGAAAGATATGAGAAAGAGAAGAGGCCATTAGGGTTTTAAATTATTTTAAATTGAGCGATGGCGACCGTGGGACGTCCCATACTCTGATTCGTCGGAGTCACCAACCCGAAGCTTCACCGCGCTTGGCATCACTTAACCGCAACGATTGTAGTGACTATTGCTCTCTTCCGTTGCCAGGTCACGCGGCTTTCCTATGTTTATAAATTCTATATCTTGAATTCAATACTAATACAGTATATTGCCCTCGGGCTTGGTGTAGTCGGTACCTTGTATACCAAGGGTCGAGGGTTCGGATCCCAGGCAGTCCGATGATTTTATTTAAGCCATTTGGATACCAAATGGCTTAAATAAGAATGCCTGGACCCCCATTAGATATATTTACAAACACTTTTAACTGGTATTGTAAAATGTCTTAAATGGCCTAAGTTGCCGATGTATGTGTATGTGAATGGGAAAAAAGTCTTTTTTAATAACGAAAAAAAAAATAAATAAATAATAATACAGTGTATTGGCGGAAATCAAATATATGACGACCCAAAAAATAAGGTGTGTCAGGTACAGAACCTAACTTCCTATAACCGAAGTTAAGAGAAAGTTGTGTGCTGTTTGACCAGTCCCGACACATTTTTTTCTTTTTAAAATTATTTTCTATAATAACTATAGTTGTATAGATTATTGATGAGAAATATTTTCTTTTCCAAATCCTTTTTATTTGTTATTTTTAATAGGAGGAAGAGAGAGATTCTAATAAATGTTCCCTTTTGCAGATTTGTGTCTCTCCATTGCACTTCGAGCCGAGTTGAAGGAGAAAGTCATCGGATGCTCTTCATATTCAAGGAAGGGATTTGATACTTGGAGTGGCAACAAAAGGTAAGATTTTCCATGGTGCGAGAGTATAAAAGGGATTAGGGATTAAATAACTTTTTTAGGATGTTTTTTTTTTCAGCTAACCCCTGATAGGATTAAATATCAATTAATAAATCAATAAATATTTTTAAAAGGTAATGAATATGAAGAAAATAATACACCAGCGAGTTGCTTTCCACAATTAAAATAATTTAATTTATTTTAATTGTGGAAAGCAACTCGCTGGTGTATTATTTTCTCCATATCCATTACCTCAACGATCTGTCCCAGCAAAATTTTAACTTCTAATATTTTAAAAATATTATAATTTTCATAAATAATATTTAGTTTTAATGAAAAATTAATATCATTTTTATTTGAATTCATTAAATTTATATTTAAAGATTTTAATATCTTGATTGAATTAAATTTGTGTTTCATTTAAAATTTTTTTTTTTCTAAAAATATAGATTTGTCATTAAAATTCCTCCCCAGTTGCATCGATCGAGAGAGCAGAGCTCTCTCTCTTCATATGCCGATGGATTCATCATCAACTTAGTACACAGGACTTAAGGGGTGATTTATATACGAAAACAAATTTAAATGTATTCACTTTTCGATTAATTAGAAAATTGATTTTCACGCCTTAAACTGTAGTTTAGTAATTTAAATATAGTGGGAGGAGGGTGCACCATGCCAACGAGAGGGATTTTTATTTTTGAACCTGCAGCTTCTTCTGGTGGATCTAATAGTGGAAAAATCAACGAGAATATCTTTCATCTTAAGCCTCTGTTGGGGAAACATTGTTGTTATTAGCTTTAGGTGCCGATTACTCTTTAGCTAGTTCGTTTTGTTAGGTTCCCTTGATTTGTTTTTAGTTTAGGATCCGACAAAGAGCTAAAATGAACGATATTCATAAAGAGATGCGGTCAGATCTGATTGAGAGATTGAAGCCCAGGTTCTCAAGTGTTCTTGTGTTTGTTTGTGTTTCCGAAAAGACGTCTTTTGATGGCGCATTCAGAACTCTGATACAGGGAAGAGTCTCCGTTTTTTCAGGAATAGCCTGGATATTTTATAAACGGCATACTCTTAAGGCCAGGGACAAACCCGAGGGCCCCACTGATCTGATGGTGGGGACCGGGTTACACAATTTGTTCGTATTTTGAGTTAGGTTAGGTAGGATCTCTGTCGGGTAGCCCCCTGGCCTTTCGTTTACTCGTAATCCAAAAAATCATGTTCATTCTCACTGATATAAATTCTTCAGACTCGTAGCGTACGTTCGATCGGTTGATAATTAACATGGAAAAAAAAAAAAGAAAAATTACAATTATTTTGTCTTTATGATTTTAAATTAATTTTCAAAAAAATCATAAAATAAAATACGCGAGGCGCATATTTGTCTTCGCAGCTAATTACAAATATGATTTTGTTAATCAAAATTAGAGAGGAAAAGCTAAAAGGTAACTTCTTCTTCTATAACTTTTAAAAAATTTGAAAATTTAAAATTTAGATAGGCTTTCATTACAGGTCGTTAATTCTCTTTATTAGAGGTTTAGTAAAAAAATGTATATTTTTTTAATTATTAAATGGCCCCTCGTCCGTTAAGAATTTTTTTTTTAAATAAAATTACGCAAGCTCTCAAAAAAACTGGACGATTTAATATTTTTCCCACGATGTTAAGAGTCCTAATCTTCCTTAATTTTATCCTCTTCATGGATCCAAAGCCAAATTTCATCAAAAAAGAAAAATGAAGCACTAAATTTGTTTATAAATAATCTGGTGTGTGGTTCTGAATTTTAAATAAAATAGTTAGAGCCAAAACTAAAAAATATTTTTTTTTTTTTTATCGTAGACAAATAAAATTTTTTTATTGATTTAATTAATTATTTATTTATTTTGAACTTGCAATTGTTTTTTCGACACTCTAGGGAACGAGAACATCAACTTGGGAGTAAAAATTTTAAATAATTTAAATAAATAAATAATAATAAATTTAAATAAATAATATAATAATAATAAATTGTAATTATCAATCTTGAGCATCACCATTTGAGTGTAAAGTTGGCATGCGTTACATCTGTTAATATTAGCCGACATGAAATTCATGCCTTCGTTTGAATGAAACTTAAAAAGTATTTCGTACAAAGTTCAAATTATGTTATGTTAAAATATATAAAATTTATTTATTTAATTGTCTGTCAAAAATATTCATTCACTTTCTTCATTGAAACAGATCGCCAAATGCCTTTATCAATTCTATAAGTGAATAAAATAATTAAAAAATTTAATCAAATTAATTCGTTAAGCCTAGAATGTTTAAGGCAGAAAAGAAAAAACAAATATTGCATAAAATGAAATGTTAATTCTTTTAACCACATGAAAGTGTCAACAATCATTGATTGTTTTGTTTTGTCCTCTGTAGATGTTGCGTTAGTCATATGCATGTACTACATGTAAACGTACAAGCTGTTAATTATCTTGATCAATAAAACATCATATATAACGGACAAAACAATGGTTTTAAAATTTAAGTCCTGAAGAAGGTCGGAATTAAAATTTTATTTTATATAACAAATTTTCATTCTTGTAAATCCGCGTAGAAATTATTAGTTTTTCATTATTAATTTAATTTTTTGGTAATTTTGGTAATTATTTTTAAACTAGTTTAAAAATTGCAACAGGCAAAATAAATTTTAATAAAAAAATCGCATTGTTAAAGTTGTTTTTTGCCCTCGGTCCTTGCTGTAGTTGCTAGCGTGCTAGCCTTTTATACCAAGGGTCGCGGCTTCGGATCCCAGGCAGTCCGATGATTTTATTCAAGGCATTTGGATACCAAATGGGTTATCGTAAAAGTCTTATAAGGCCTAAGTTGCCGAAGAGACTTTGTGTATTTGGTATGAGTGTTTAAAAAAACAAAGTTGTTTTTTCAACATTTGAGCGAATCTCATATTTGAATTCCTTTATGCAAATATTTTAAAACATCATCGTTTAGCAGGATTCATTTATTCTGAGTAATACAGTACATATATTCGTGTAATATCTATAAAAAGATCTTTTGCATGAATTTGTAAATAAAATATTTTAATATAGTAAGTGATAATAGAGGCTAAACAAGATTTTATTTTTACTTTCTCTTACCTATGTATATATGTAATATATATATAGAGAGAAAGTATTGGATTCATGTCAAAAATTCGATGTCGAGATTTTGATGGATCTTCACGTTTTGAGGTCCCCTGAATCCAAAAAGTGGTTTTCGCGACATGGTCTGTCTGTGTGTGGGTGTGTGTGTTGGTGTTGTTCAATTTAAAGCATGAAGGAATTGAGCTATGAGGTTGAAATTTTATATTTAAGTAAAACACCCCCCGGGACCGAAAAAATAAGCTTTTAATCAAAATCGGCCAAAGAGTACTAGTACTTTACTGATGTACTTTTTCAGTTTTTTTCGATTTTCTCAAAATTTGCTCCAACGATTTTTTTAAAATTCAAAAATCAATTATTTTTTAGATGCTCTTTCAAATGCCCTATATTCCTCATTTTGCGATTGAAATCTTCTGAACACCACTTTACTCTTGTGTTTCATAGGAAAGATAGGAGAAATGGTTGCCATGATAACAAAACTATAAATATTTTCCCATACTTATAAATTTTTATCTGAATTCAAATGGACCGTACTATCGGGAACTAAATATATTTCGACACGAAAAATCTGGTGTGACAGCACAGTACACAACTTTCGATTACCGAAGGTAAGAGAAAGTTGATGTGCTGTGCGCTTCATCACACCAGATTTTTTTATTTATTGTTTAAAAATGATTAGTGGGAATCAAAAAGTTTGGCAGTAAAAAATTTTCTGGTTAACTAGAGGCCCTAATAATATCTATTTTTGAATATCTTAAAAAGTAAAATTGAAATTCGAATAATAAATTTCACATACAAATATGGGCGTAGACTTTTTTTTATACAATACTAAAATCGAAATAAAAAATATTTTTTTCTTTAAGTTCAAAAACTTTTCTTAAAAATAAGAAGGACCCACTTTTTTAGTATGTTCGACCCCCATTTCAATCAAAATCTCTACATTTGATTCGATTGCATTTTTTTTTTTTTTTTGCTATATTAACATATATAGGCAAAAGAAAGTAATATTATTAATCATATAAGCCTGTAAAAAATAAGACATCATCCATCATCATTAAATAAAAAAAATAGTATTTACAAAAGTATTAGCCTACAATATAAACGAAAGAAACAAGTATATTAATCTTGTTTACCATCCAGTTTGATAATGTATTGTTATATTTTCAAAATTACAGTCTATAGAAGCATTCAATATTAAATATATATTAATAAATCAATAATTTTACTTATTTTCAAGTAAAACATAAAGAGGATGAAAATGATGTTGGATATGGCTGTTTTTGTTGTATTAGGGTATAATCAGGTCAGCTTATCTTATAATATTACTTCTCTTCTTTATATGGCTTGGACAATAGTCCGTTTAGCCAGCTTAAACACTATTATAATATTATATAATAGAATGTTTTTAAGGAAATTAAACTTAAAAAACCTAGCTAATTTAATCAGTGCCAAAACAAAGGAGTGGCGACGGCCACATTAAAAAAAGGGGCGCTGACAGGGTTTATATTTTTCCAAAAAAAAAAATTGTATTATTCATAATAATAATTGTAGTGAAGGCAAAAAATAACAAACTTATCTAAAAATAAAATATTTTATTATTATTAGAAGTAATATTTACAAAATATTATTTATCTAGTCGTCTGACAAGCGCCCGCTGTAGGGGGGGGGGCGTTGGAATTGGCCCAGGGCGCCAGAACTTGAGGGCGGCATAAATATATAATAAATAAGAAATTACATATATAATATTTAAGATATTATATACATCGCGTATGTAAGCGTATGTAAATTTATTTAATTCCAATATTTATTAATTCATATATCTACCCGAAAAAAGAAAGGGTGTGCCGCCGGGAGTTGAACCACGGATCCTCCAATTTGTACTCGGAGTGCTAGACCACAGCACGGCATTCGTGTATAAATATATAATAAAATCTAATTTTTTTTATGGGGGGGGGGCGCAAATTATAATCTTGGCCCCGGCGCAAGGTTTCCTTGGTGTGGCCCTGAATCTAATCTATTAAGTTTCATCAAAATCAAAATAATAAAAAATAATTTACGGAAATAAATTTGGCAAAAAATACTGTTTAGGAATACTTTTAGCAAAATAAAATTTTTTTTTTTTCATTTGCCCTTTTGATTTCTGGGATTTAAAAATATTTTTATACCGAGGGCTTTCGGTGGACGTTCAATTCGCTGGCTCCACGGGGCTACCCACCCGATGATTCGCTGTACTTGGCATTGCTTAAATGCAACCATCTTGATGGCTGTTGCCAAGCACGGCAAATAAAATAATTAATAGAATATATAAATTACATAGACGTCTAATATAGAAGCATTTTTTTCCCTTGGAGCTCAGTTAAAATCAGAAAAAAATTTGGATTAAAAAAAAATTTAACGAAAATTTGTCTTTGAGATGAAGGCCCGGGCCCCTCGCTGAGGTATATCCAGTATTTAAAAAATATTTATGTGAATGGGGGGGGGGGTATTTTAAAATGAGTTCGGGCACATTATAATTTTTTATTTTTATTTCTAATTTATAGATTCAGGATTTTTTGAGAATATTTAAGGTGTAACTCCTTTATTTTTTTATTAATTGCTATATAATACTCAGGATTGTTTCTAAAACAATTTAATTTGAAAAATTTCTAAAGATCAAGTCAAAGATGGAAGATTGTTATATCTATGCGAATAAAAATTCTAAATTTTGATATACTTGACGTTTTCCCTCTATCTACTGAAAAATGTCCCGAGTTTGATAATTTTACCGATGGTACCGATTCATTAAAATAACTCCACAAATTTGATAGCATTCTTAGAAAAAGGAAATAAAAATTTGGAGAAGTAAAAAAGAAAAAAAAAAGATGCCAATTCTCCTGAGAGATGTTCCTTTTCCAAAGAGAGTACACAAAAAAAAAAACTTCGAAAAAAGTTTGCTCTCTCTATCCGCAAATCACTAATTCCAAGACTATCAAAAGACGAAGGGCAAGAGAGAGGGGAAGAACAAAAAAATTTCTTTAAAATTTTTCATTCAAGATATACGAAAAAACATTTGATTGTTATAAATTCAAGAAAAGATTAGCGTTGCCGCATCTTGAATAGTTACAGATCTACTCTTGCTTTTTAGAGGTTGTTTTTTGAATCAGGAAAAATATAAGTCAATTTTGCAAATCGATTTAAATAAATAATAGGCCTAGTCATCGTTATTAGCCTCAAACAAAAAACTCTCTTTTTAGTGTTATCCTAATCCTGTTTCTTTGCCCTACTTAATTAAATGATGACATATGTTGACTACTTCTAAGGAAATGACATCGCATGTTGAAATCAACATCGTTATAATACCACTTTTCGTTAGAGAAAGCCCTAGAATGTTTTAATTTAAATAAAAAAAAACATATATAGCCTATTTGTATTTAATGCTTTATTCTGAAAGAGTAAGTGACTGAGGAATAAAATTATTTTTTTCAATAATTTAATCCTTTGAATAATTGACAGATTTTATCAATAATATTTTTTAAATCATCAGATTAATGATGGGATTTGATTTGGATTGCCGTCCAATTAATTCTTTTGAAAAATCAATTCCATATAGACAAAGTGTCTTTTTTTTTAATTATAAAATTTTTTTACTTTCTCTTACCTTTATATATATGTTAATATATATAGAGAGAAAGTATTGGATTCATGTCAAAAATTCGATGCTGAGATTTTGATGGAAATACACGTTTTGAGGTCCCTGAATCCAAAAAAGTGTTTTCGCAACATGGTCTCTCTGTGTGTCTGGGTTCAATTTAAAGCATGAAGGAATTGAGCTAGGAGGTTGAAATTTTCTATGTAAGTAAGATCGGCCAAGAAGTACTAGTCTTTACTGATGTAATTTTTTACTTTTTTTCGATTTTCTCAAAATTCGCTCCAACAATTTTGATTAAAATTAAAAAATCAATTATTTTTAGATGCTCTTTAAAATGTATATTCTCATTTTGCCATTGAAATCTTTTGAAGACCACTTTGCTCTTGTATTTCAGAGAAAATATAAGAGAAATGGTTTCTATGGTAACAAAATATAAATATTTTCCCATACTTATAAATTTTACATCTGAATTCAAATATCCCGTACTGTCGGGAACTAAATATATGTCGACACGAAAAATCTGGTGTGACAAGCACAGAACACAACTTTCTCTTACTGAAGGCAAGAAAAAGTTGGGTGCTGTGCGACTAGTCCCAAGGGCGGTCCTAGCCTTACATTTTAGGGGGAAGGGGGGTCAGTTTTTTTTTTTTTTTTTTTTATAGTCTAAATAAATGGGCCTGGACCCCAATAAATATATATTAATCAAATATGAGTATCGTTTAAGTCTTAAATGGCCTAAGTTGCCGAAAAGATTGTGTGAATGGGAGAGTGAGTGGGAAAAGTGTGTTAAAAAAAAATTTTTTGGGGGGTCACGACCCCCTTGACCCCCTCTCTAGGACCGCCCTTGACTAGTCCCACCAGATTTTTTATATAAAACTACGATGCAATGAAAAACGAAAGGAAACAAATTATTTTTATTTAATATGACGTGATGAATAAACATCGAGACGTAAATGCTAGAATAAATAAAAGACTTCCAAAGTTTTTTATTATCTACCTATTATATATTTATATCTAAAAATTTTAAATTTCTTCTGAAACCCACTTTTTATTTTTAACGACCATAATTCGTTCGAGATTCATACTTGTAAAGCGAATCACTCGTTATGCGAAACAATAACTTAACCCCATGACACAGACTGATGTAACATGCGCACAATCCGCGACTTCCCCTCTCCTCACCCCTCGTTATGCGAAACGTCGCACGTTAAGCAAGCCACTTTGACAATTATTAACAATTTGTTTTACTCGTTATGACTTTTAAATAATAAAAATTAATAAATCATTTGTCAAAAATTATAATGATCCCATTTTAATTGTATATTAATTTAGATTTATGTTAGAAATGTCTTTTCTTCTCTCAAGCTTGACGGATAGATTTAAGTATCGGCTAAATAGGGAGTCTTTATTTGTCTTTAAAATAATAAACTTAAGTTGGGTTGGGAAGACGGAACAATTTTAGAATGGAGCGGATATAGGCCTATATTAAATCCGCCCCTTATGAACGATTGTTAATTCTTTTTCTGGAATGAGAGAACGTTTTTTTTTTTTTAGAGAGAAAATGGGGCTGTGAATTCAAATTTTTACTTTTTCTTACCTATATGTTATAACACGAAGCTTTTGAACAAAATCTGTACAATGAGTGGACAGACAATTAAATAAATTATATTTAACATAATTTGACATTACGTTTATATATAAATACTTTTGTTTAGTTTCATTCAAACTTAGGCATGAATTTCATGTCAGCTAATATTAACAGATGAAACGCATGCTAACGTTACACTCAAATGATGATGTTCGATTAAATAAACAGATTGATAATTACAATTACGAAAAATACTCTTTATAATTATTTATTTAAATTTATTATTATTTATTTATTTAATTTATTTAAAATTTTTAAGGTCAAGTTAGTGTTTTCTTATTAGAATCAAAAAAACAATTGTTAAGTACAAATTAAAATTATATAATTAAATAAAAAGTTTATTTATCAAATTTAATGCTCAGGGGCCCACATCTTGTGGGTACGTGGATGGCGACCACGAGCCACCCGAGCTGGAGCCTTCGGTTCTTGTCTGTCCCTTCCTTCTATATTTTCAACAGGCGTCAGACCGTTCGACGGGCCGGCCTGTTCTATAGAAAAAAAAAAAACATTCCGCCGACCCCGCACTGTGGGGATTAAGACTAGGAAAGAAGAAGTTTATTTATCAAAATTCTTAGTTTTTTATTCTTATGTAAATCCGATGACACAACGGAGAGTGGGAGAAATTTGAACTCACGTGTCTCCTGTTGCCATTCAAAAAGTATAACATAAATTCTATAGTATATTATATATTTGGGGCTGTATTTAATATATTTAGTTGTCGTGTCAGACGCATTGTGTTTGACAAATATATTTAATAAACTACTGTCATGTAGAATTTTCTTCTTTGTGATCTTGACACACAGAAGTTAACTTAACGGCAAGCCAAGGGAAGTACTTTTATGGAAATAAAAGTAAACTAACCTGATGGTGGTGCAGGAGCGACGAGCGGAGTTGCCTCGCCAGTCAACGGCACCAACAGCAGTGGCAACAACCATTGCCATCGCCAGGGCATCGCACCGATGCCAACTTTCGGTGTTGTTGTCACACCGGCGACAACAATAACAACCACCAATAGCGACCACCACGATGACAACACCGGTGGTCGCTGTCCAATCCGTCACTCATTGGCATACGGTTAACACTTTTGCCGTTAACACTCATTCAAAAGCCACACAACATCACAAACAAAATTAAAGAAGATTAACAAAAAAAAAAAAAAGAATGAAACATAAACAAAAATAAAAGAAAAAAAAACACCAACAACACGTGTATAAAAAACCAAATAAAACGAGATATGTGTATACGCGCACGTTCGCTCACTGACTGAATGGGAAACGCGCTTCGTCTCTTTGACAAATACGAATACACGCCGACGTTCTATCCCCCTTCGCGTACGTTCGGCTGGATTCGGCTCCTGGATACGACACGAGGTTTCCCCCTCCAGGGGAAGGGTTGATATTACGGTGGTGATTCACTCACAAATTTAATATAATAATAAATTGCGTCTATAAAAAATAATCTTGAAAAATTTTTTATATCAAAATATATAGAATTTTTACTTTCACCTAGCTTAAACATCATCTCCCCCCACTTCTTTGTTTTTTCATTGACTATTCCCCTTTTCTCGCTTAAGATTCTTTCATGCACGAAGACACACACCTCAAACCAAGTCTACCTGTGGCATAAGCCTTTCAGCATCACGTAAAGCTACTTGATTTCTTTTTTCTTACTAATTCTTCTTTTAGTATGTTTAAATGAACTAAAATCTTAGAAACAATCTTATTTATGCTTATTTTATCTTATTTAGGCATCAAGGACTCCTCCAAAAATTACCTATCTATGATTACATAATAAGCCAAGAGTCCGGAGAAGGGAAAACTTCTCCAGAAGCAAAGCTTGCCCCCCCCCCCCCCCACTCCATTATCTTTTTGCTTTCTGGTATAGAATATAAAGAGAAAGTATTGTAATCGTAAAAAAATGGACTTTGAGATTTTGATGTTTCTCACCGTTTTAGACCTCCCTGAGTTCAAAAATACCATTTTGGGCATCATGTCTGTGTGTTCGTGTGTCTGTGTGAACACGATTGCTTAAAAACCAAAGCAGCTAGATCGATGAAATTTGGTATATGCTCCTTACACTAAAATTGTAGATTTCTATCAACTTTTGGAATAAATACGTCACTTGGAAGTAGTACTTTTACCTAATAAGTTTTTGAAAAGAAGAAATTAATGGCTGAGTGATAATTAACAGGAACAGGTAGATGAAGGCAGCCAGCAAAGAACAAAAACTTTATTTAAATATCGTCGACGTTTCGGGAACGCATCGCTCCCATCTTCAGATAAATTGTTATGGGGGTTTAGATTGATATATGTAGGTCATACAAAATTATAATAAAAATTTTCATATACCATTAAATGCCTGTGAGTCCTAATTGTCTGTAAGAATTAGTAGGTGGGCTTAATTTATTGTTGAATGGACCCGAAACATCAGCACTGACCAAAACTAATCTAAACAACATTAACAATTTATCGTCCTGAAGATAGGAGCGATGCGTTCCCGAAACGTCGACGATATTTAAATAAAGTTTTTGTTCTTTACTGGCTGCCTTCATCTACCTGTTCCTGCTAATAAGTTTTTTCAGAAATTTTGAAATTTTCAATTTCTTTATTATATTATGATAAAATACTCAATTTTAAAAAGTTTTTATTCTTTGACATTTCTTGGGATAAATATTTAATAAAATATAATTTTTTTTAGTAGGGGGGGGGGGGCGCAAATTATAATTTTGACTCCAGGCGCAAGTTTTCCTAGGTGCGGCTCTGGGCTCTCTGGTCGAAGATCCTACTGTATTTGATTTTTATTTTTATAAAAATCTAAGAGTTCTGATTGTGGGTGGACCAAAATTGGAAACTGCATTTCAGAAGCTTAACTAAATCTGAAAAAAAAGTTATACATATCCAAAATCTCAGCTTGAATTTACTGGGTTAATATCTTTTCGAATGATAGGCCTATATTCATGGGCTTAACTAGAGAATTTGGCTAGGGGGGGAGGGGTCCATGGGACCAGCTATCCTCAAGACCCATATTTTCTCAATTTTTCTTGGGGCAGGGAACTTTCTGGGGCCATGCCTATATTATTATACGCTATATACGCTCATGCCTATATTATTTATTGCTAAAGTCAATATTATTATAGAGTGGCCACAAAAAAATACTTCAAAAATTCCATTTTTACTTTCGTAAATATACTACTGTAAGTTACATATGAAAAGAAATGCGATCGCATCAAAAATTAATTATCAAGATTTTATATTTTATTTAAAGTGGGTTAAAAAAAAAATTTCTAAAATCAAATTATAGTTCATTTTCTAAGGAAAATATACAAACCCCTGATATATAGATACTTAGGCATGCTAATCTCACAGTTAGGCTAGCTAAGTTGTAGGAACTCACATTTCATTTCACAGTGACTTGAATTTTCTACTTTCTCTTATTTCAATAAAATATCAAAATTTAAATTAAAACCTTATTTATGTTCTAATTTAACTAATTTGTGGTAATTTGGATTAAAAAAAAAAATAACAGCTTTAAAATGAGAAAAACATTTATTAAAAAAAAAAAATTTTTTTTTTAAATAATACATATACTTACTTTTTACTTTCTCTTACCTATGTATATATGTAATATATACCATGGGGGAACATAAACATTTGCTTCTTAACAGGTTTGCAAGACGCCTACTAAAGTTAGGCAGCCCAATCGACTCACCACTACATATGCAAGTGTCCTGTGTGAATTTACCTGAGCTAGGGTTCTGAGGGGTCTTTTATGATAGACCACAAACCAACCACCCTTTTGAACAATCTATATAGCGATATAGCGTAGCCTTTTCATGTCAAATGAATTTGATCTCAAATTAATAGAATTTCAACATTTTAATTAATCTTATCTTCTTAGGGCCGGTTGCTTCATCCTGGGTGAGTTTGTTAGCCCCGGGCTAAATGGCTTTTTTTTGTAATGCAGAAACCCTCTTCCGGGGGAACAAATCATGTTCTGTTTGTGAAGTTTGCAACTCCATTAAGGCATCTTATAAAAATTATTAAAAATAAAAATTGATATTATCACCCATAATTTAAATAAATATTATTAATATACATTTAAATATAAGAATTTAATTTTTTTTTGCTAAAATTTGAAAATTTTCAAAAAAATAAACAAGATTTATTAGTGTTCACATAACAATTTGTCAATTGTTCCAATCTTCACAACTATTTTGACAAATTGCCAGCTGTGTGGCTCAAATAAAGATAATTTCAAAAAGAAATATATCTTTTATTTTCACCTGACAAGAGTAATATCAACTGAAAATATTTATATAAATATTTAATATCAATATTATATCAATTTGCATTCAATTTGAAAACAAATAGTTTTATTAACAAGACATGTGCAATGCCTTAGATGAAGTTAGAATATTCAACAACTTGCAATATATCCTGGATATACGAATATAATCCTGATTGACATAAAATGAATAATAACAAAAAAACGGTAGATTCCATATTGTATTTATATTATTTTTTACATTTATATTGGTGAAATTAGGATGCTTGAGTTCATAATACATGTTCGTACGTGTCAACCCAGGGCTAAATCTTAGCCCCGACCTTTGGGCCTGGGCTAACTTTAGCCCGGACCTTGGCTCCAATTCCCCATATATCTATATGAAATTACTCAAAAGTGAGGTTAACTCAGGGCTAAATATGGCGACGAGATCTGATGCAAGCGGGCCCTAGCCTATAACATATTTTTTAAAATATACAAATTTCATCATTTTATTGATAAAATAAGTAGAATATAAGGTAAAATAACAAATATATGTACTTCTAGAATACTTCTTTTAGCAATAAAATGATGAAATATTGTATATTTTACTATAAAAATAAAACTGAAGTGGGTTTCTGCACTACAAAATAAGTCGGGGCTAACAAGCTCACCCAGGATGAAGCAACCGGCCCTTATTTGGAAAAAATTAACTTATTTCACAATTTGAACGAAACTTGTGTCCCAATTTTTAGTAAAATTGTTCCGATATCTATAGACCTTTATATCAGGTAATAATATCTCGGGGCGTTAAAATATTCTTATTTATATTCTTAAAAAAAAAAACTGTTATTTCGGATTTTTGTAACGAGAGGTCTTACAACATAGAATGTGGCATGTTCAGACAATAGATAAAATTTAAATAAAATAAGAGAAAGTAAAAATTTGCGAATTCTTCTTTCTATCTCGCAATGCAAGAAGCCAGATCGATGAAATTTAATAAATAATTCTTGCCCTAAAATTGGAGATCTGTTTCAAATTTTGTAATGTCAACCGGAAGTAGGCCTACTTTACCTAAGATTATAGAAGTATTTTAAAAATGTAATATTTTTAGTAAAGAAAGTGAGAAAGAAATGCTCTTCTCTTTTGAGTAGCAAAGTGGCGAAAATATATTTCAATTCTTTGCTATCGATTCTGGCCTATTAATTTGTTGCCCGGCTATTTAAATGTATGGTATATAGTTTATAAAACTTTCAAACCCTTCTTACCAAGAATGCAATTAGGCCACTTTCAAAATTAATAACCAGATTAAAATATTTTTTAAAAGGTAATTTTTATAATCTTAGGTAAAGTACTAACTACTTCCGGTTGAAGTATTGTAATTACTCCAAAATTTGAAACAGATATACAATTTTAGGGTAAGAATTATTTACTAAATTTCACCGATCTGGCTACTTGCATTGCGAGATAGAGAGAGGAATTCGCAAATTTTTATTTAAAATGTATCTATTTTCCAAAGGGGATGGTTTATGGCTTCTTCATAAAATACCCTCAGAACCCTAGCTCAGGTAAATTCACACAGACACTGCATATGTAGTGGTGAGTCGATTGGGCTGCCTAACTAGTAGGCGTCTTGCAAACCTGTTAGGGTGCAAATGTTTATGTTCCCCATGGTATATAGAGAGAAAGTATTAGATTCATGTCAAAAATTCGATGTCGAGATTTTGATGGATCTTCACGTTTTGAGGTCCCCTGAATCCAAAAAAGTGGTTTTCGCGACATGGTCTGTCTGTGGTGTGTGTGTTCAATTTTAAGCATGAAGGAATTGAGCTACGAGGTTAAAATTCTATATTTAAGTTAAACACCCCCCGGGACCGGAAAATAAGCTTTTAATCAAAATCGGCCAAAGAGTACTAGTACTTTACTGATGTACTTTTTCAGTTTTTTTTCGATTTTCTCAAAATTTGCTCCAACGATTTTTTTTTTTAAATTCAAAAATCAATTATTTTTTAGATGCTCTTTAAAATGTATATTCTCATTTTGCCATCGAAATCTTCTGAAGACCACTTTACTCTTGTATTTCATAGGGAAGATAGGAAAAATGGTTGCCATGGTAACAAAATATAAATATTTTCCCACACTTATAAATTTTACATCTGAATTCAAAAGTACCGTACTGTCGGGAACTAAATATATGTCGACACAAAAAATCTGGTGTGACAAGCACAGCACACAACTTTCTCTTACCTTAAGGTCATCGAAAGTTGTGTTCTGTGCTTGTCACACCAGATTTTGTAAAGTTATATCGAATATTTTTATCTCGTGATTACTTACTTGATTAATTTTACTCCTAAACACGCGCTTACCATTGAGGCAATATTTGGCATTGGCTTGACGTTTAGTTAACCCAAATGGAGTTGTGTGGCAAAAAGGCCTGATGATTTTTGTATCACGTCCTTGGTGGAAGCTCACCTTAAGGTCTATTCTGAGCTCATAAAAATTTGTTAAAAATAATATAAAATTCAAAAATAAATAACTATGCCAATTTTTACTTTCTCTTACCTATATATGTATTCGTCAATTTCAAAAAAAATGTTTGTTCAACTGTCCCTCACAAGAAAACAGGATATATAACTAAGAAACAAGGACGGATACAAGGGGGGGGTAAAGAGGGTAATTACCCCTCCCCCCTCCCCAAGATTCAAAAAAATACCTTTTTTCACAAAAAAAAATTTATTTTTAATGTAAAATTTTTAAAATTAATACTTACAAATTTGATGTGTATTTATATTCTGGCAAAAAGTACAGAATGCGCTTTTAAATTACCGAAATTAAAAAAAAATAGTGTGCTGTGCGACGAATCAGACCAGATTACCCCCCCCCCTTGTCGTGTCAAAAATTCGATTTCGAGATTTTGATGGATATACCCATTTCCCCCCCCCCTGAGTCTAAAAAAAAGAGGTTTTTGCAATATGGTCTGAAGAAGTTTAATAATAATCGGGAAAAGTAAAAATTAAAATAAAATAAAAAACTTTTATTTAAAAAAAAAGAATAAAATATAAATATTTTCTCATATCATAAAAAAACATAGATATAGAGATATAAAGCGTCTTAATAAAATTATATAGCTAATAAATAATCGTTTTCACAATGTTATGAATTAAAGTCAGAATTTAATAATCAAAAATAAGATATTGCGAGACAATCGAGAGGAATTGGCGCTGAGCCGGATGTGTAACAGATATGTTATAAAGGGAAGAGCTATTATGCTGGACCGTATCCAGGAGGATAGATATTAATAATTTGCTCTGATGCTCCTGGAGGAAAATAATGAAAATACATGTACGCACTCCGCTATACTTCCTCCTCACTCATGTGATCAGGACTAAAGGTCACCTCTCTCTGCGCATTTAAGAGATGTTGATGGTTATTATTTATGAAAATGGTTACGCTACCCTAACGTCTGATCGGAATCCCATATGTGTTCTGGTCTAGAGGTTAGGGCCCACCGAGTACAAATCGGTGAATCCGTAGTTCGTCTCCCGTTTCGCACCCTATCTTTTGTCGGCTATTATAATAATTAATAAATATTAAATTGTAAAAATATAGTGTTAAGGGTTTTTTAAAACTGTGTTAGAAATTATAAAAAATATTTTATAACATTTAAAATGTATTATAGTATCGTTCTGGGCTTTAAACCCTTTCTTTTCATTCATGCCAGTAGTGAAATGTTATTAAGCGCATATCTTATATTTGATTATTAATTATTATTCTCCCACTATATTAATTTCAATCGCAATAGCGACGTTAATCCACCTCTGATATTAATTACATAAATTGCTAATAATCTATTAACTAGCTAAAAACTTATAATTTAAATGACATAGTTAAGACAGAGATTGAAATAAAATAAAACGCTCTATCGATAAAATAAAATTCAATTCAATTCAATTTTTTATTCCGAATAGTTCGGAGACTTTCCTCACTTAGTTTCAATTCCCAATTATTTTTTCTAGCTTGGGACAGAAAGCGAATATTAATAACTTTTTTCACCATCTTAATCAATTTTTATTATTAAATATTTTAGATAACAGTTGGGGGGGGTTTTTTTTTTTTTTGGGATTTTTTATATATATTAAAAAAAAAAATAAATTAAATTAAAACCATATTTTATTTTAATATAAATTTTTTTTAATAAGGGGGGGGGGGGGGGGGGGGGGGGGACGCCCCCCCCCCCCCCCCCCCTTAACCCCCCCCGGGGAGAGAGAGGGAGATGCTTTTATAAATACGATAAATTTGGAAGAAAATTCACCCGAATTAAATTTTAATTTAAAATAAAGGTAGCCTCCTCCCCCCCCCCCCCCCGCAAAAGCGTGGAGGTCCTAGTTCGAGTCCAGAGGCGTAATTTTGTCTCAATCATAAGCACAACTCGCAAATTAATTCTGTTAAAATATAGCGTTTACTTTATTTCAATTTACTAACACGGATACAAATTTAAAGTATAACCTGTAATATCTAATATAATAAATAAAATAAAAATTAATTAATAATAATAATGAACACTGCCGTTTTTCTTAATTTATATGAAGAGCTGATCAGAAAAAAAATAAAATCTATTTCTATCAGAATTTAGGAAGTTTCAAGAGTCAATTGATAAGAAACATATGTCGGAAGTCTACTTCTTATTTAAGCCGGATCTTCAGGCAGGTATTATAAAAAATTATTAAAAACAATTTTCTATTATCAGCATTTTATTGACAGATGACTGGTGATCACAATAATAATAAATAATAATTTTTTATAATACTTGCCTGAAGATCCGGCTTAAATAAGAAGTAAACTTCCGACATCTGTTTTTTATCTATTTCTATCAGATTTTATTTTTATCCGATTTTATTTACCTAGCTCCATCCGCTCTCCATATAATAATAATAAAAATAATTAATTAATATAATCCTTAAAAGTTGCTGGTGTTATAAAGGCGGGCTCAGACGGAGTCGTGAATAGGGCGAGAGCACTACCAATCCGCTAGCCGGTCGTGATCACTACCCTATGGAGTCCCGGAGTCAAATAAGCAAGTAGTTGCGCATGCTCAAAACAAGTAGTGCTCTCGCCCTATTTACGACTCCGTCTGAGCCCGCCTTAAGTTGGGAATGAGCAAGTACAGGAGCAGCAAAGAAAAGAAAGGATTTGTGTGCCAAATGCCGAAAGAGATGTTTCGGACAAAATTTATTCGTCCATCCTCAGTTCTTATAGGCTTATATTTATTTTAGTCCACAAAGTTGTAATCGTTCTTGATGCCCAAAAGTCCGTGCGAGTGTTTAAAACGAAGTGCCTCCTTCGGCATTTGGCATACATAGGCCTTCTTTTCCTTTGCTGCTCCTGTATTTGCTTTTTTCCACTAATTAATAAAGTATAAATTATTCATCACATTATGCCGGCTGTACAGCGAGCGGTTGAGGCGCTGTTTCCGAGACAATGAGAAGCGAGGAGCCCCGAATAGACATTTATACAGTCATGTGGTTTCCCGCCTCTTGCCTCTATCTTGTTGTCAATCCGTTCTCGAGCGACCACAAGATACAGAAGCTAGGCGGCATACCATATTATAGAACCCTACACTTTACTCCCCTCGCTTTGTCTCTCCGCCAGTGTACATTCGGCATTAAAATTATTTCGGTAGCGTTAAATGGTTGAGCGCAAAACAAAAAATAGTTTGTCTCTATATATTACATATATAGATAAGAGAAAGTAAAAAACATAAATTTTTATAAAAAAATCTTCAATAAATTGCATTTCTATTCATTAATAAATAATTGAAATAAACTTCATTTTTATTTGAATAAATTTTTCAGTTGCATAAATGTATTATGTAATTTATATAGAGAGGAATAGCATAGAAAAACCAAACAAAAAAAAAAATTAAAAAATATGAAAAAATACAAAAAAAAATCCAAAAATCCAAAAAAATAATTGTTTTTTTATAAAATCCTTTATATCGCAAAAATACTTTATTATTGTATTTGAGTGCGGATATAAAATTATATAGATTCATTAATCTGGTGTTGGAGTGTAAAAAGTTTTAACTGAAATTGCCACCTGATTTTCTATATAATCTCAAAAAATCACTATCATTTTTATAAGCACATGTGGACTAGACACTCAGCCAGTGGCGTAACGTACGCCCCCGCAGGCCCCGCGATGCGGGGGGGGGGGGGGATCTCCGGACCTTGAGGGGCCCACGGGCCGGGCCGGGCTAAAAAACTGTATCTCCTCAGGGCTCCGATAAAAACAGAAAAATTTAGATAAAAAAAAAATAATGAAAATTTCTCTTTGAGAGGGCTCAAGGCCTTCAGGACTCCGATAAAAACGAAAAAAAATTTAGTGAAAATTTCTCTTTGAGGGCCCGGGCCCTCAGGGTTCAGGGATATACGGTATTTTAAAAATATTTTTTGTATGGTCTAATAATGGGGCCCGAAATAAAGGTTTGCGGGGGGGGGGGGGGCAGCTAAAAAACGAAAAAACGTTACGCTACTGCACTCAGCGCTACAAATACAAAAGATTTAATGCAAATGTACATAGTTCAATATTATAAATTCTCATTAGCTTATGCCAGGTTTCAATTCACTTCGCTCTGTATCAAAATATAGTTGGGCTTTGAAGATAAATTAATACGATGAAAGACTTTTTTTAAAGAGGAAACATTTTTTTTGTTTTATTATTATCTATTGGGTATTTAGATTTTTAGAATAGAAATCTTTTTAAAGATCAGTTTTAGTTTATATTATATTATAAATGAATGATTGTTTTTGGAAAATGGCACGCTCGGCTAAAATTAAAAAAAGACTATCTTAGTGTATTTGCGCTCTTGGCAAATCAAGATTACATACAGCTAATAAATCGACGTACATTTCGAAAACGTCTTCACAATTTTTATTATTAATAAATAAATTACATTTTCGACTTGACTCTAGTTTAAAATTATTGCTCATAATTAAGTAGAAAATAAACCAGCGTTTTTCATTCCTTTATTCTGCAAATATTTTGGACAGCTAATGCCGTTCACTCTCAGTGCAATAAATTATGCGATATATTGTTTGTATTTATTCATGGGCGTAGCCAGGGGGAGGCAGGGGGGCCGTTGCCCCCCCTGGCTGGTCCTAAAAATTAAAAAAAAATATATATATATATTTTTCCCATTGGAAATTTTTTTTTAACACTCCAATTCACTACATTAATTTAATTTTTTTATTTTATTTAAATAAATAATTAATACTCTATGTAGATATTAATTGCAAACCCCCCTCTTCGCCCTAACGAGGAGTTGGCCCCCCCCTAACAAGAAGTCTGGCTACGCCCATGTATTTATTAAATGCCGATTGAGAAGGCTCGGGATGTAAAGGCGCTTGTTTTGATGAGAGCGCCCTCCCCTTTAGATAGAAACAAGCCCTATCGCATACCTTCACAATCGGTATTTTATAAATACATGGTTTAATTTAATGCACGAAGGATCGACAGAGTTAAGAGTCCTATATTTGTGAAATAAATTATTTGTGTAGGCTGGTTTATTTCTACCAAAATACCTAATTTAGTACATAAATAGTATTGTAAAATTCATTTGAGATTATTTCATAATACTAATTGCTCACTAGCTTTCTCCTATTGACATATAAAAATCCGGAAATGAATTATTTACATTAAATTTATATCTATATACACTTGATTATTAAAACTAAATCTTAAAATGAAAAAATTATCTAAATCTAAAGTTCTAACTTAAGCTAATTTATAAAATCACATGTTAATAGTAGATTTAATCTACTTAAAAAATTCAATGAATGTACTTTATAAGTACATTTGTATTTAAAATATTTTCATATTTACAATAATAAATATTTACAATTAAAATTATTAAATTTTTTTTATCACATATTGTAATCTATTTTACACTTTTGACCTCCTAACGAGGATTATGTAGACGGGGTTTTTTAAATTTTCGCTTTTTAGAATATAAAAAAAAAAAAAAAATCACAAAGGGGACTAGAATGTTTTGCACTTCATTTTAGATTCGTTCATATGACAATAGACTAGAGACTAGCGAGCTGACTCAAATAAATAGTACTCTAAACCAATTTATGTAGATAGTATAAAAAATTAGACTATATATATATATATATTCAAAAACTACATGCATCGTTTTATCCCACATTTACATCAGTAAATAATTATAATCAGAATAAATAACAAATAACATAGATACAATATATATATATATAAACTAGTATGTATTTTTTTAGAGTAAAATTTTAAATTTGTTTCAAAGCCGATTTTAAGCCATGTTAGTAAATATTTTCAGAATTTCTTTAAAAAACTTTTGTAAAATATCAAACCTTTTTTGGGGATTTTTCTTCTTTCTTTAATTTGTCCGAATTAGATATTCTTTTCGCCCTGGGGTGAAATACTCTGACACTACCGTTCAGTTGTGCTGAATGGTGGTGTCAGTCCGCATGCACATACCGGTTAGTGTATGTTGTTTTTCTAAAAACATCGAACTTCAAATGACATCGCCTTCTCTCTATTAAAACATCAAGAAAGGGTTTTGTTCCCGCTCAACTGTCGGTTTTATGTGTTCATTAATATTGTTTAATCTGTCTTTTGGAATCAAACTTTTTCTTAATAGAGGTGTCTACTCAGAAAGCTTGGAATATTGCAGTAATGTTGCTATTGTCAATCTTGCACACTATTAACAATATTGCAGCTCAAATAGCAATATTCCTGCAAGTTACAAAGAGCGGCAGACGTAGCTATTTTGCATAAATGTTGCTGCAATATTGTCAATATTTTGCAAGATTTACAATATTCCAAGCTCTGGGTAAAGATGATTTTTCAATAAGTGCTTTATTTTTTTTTCTTTAGAAAAAATTCTTAAGAATGCTAACTAATACCAAAAAGTTGCAATTTGAACAGAATAAACAAAATTTTGTAACTATCGATTTTATGTTTTCTCTTCCAAATCCATCTTTCATCATCATATTCTGATTCAATTAACATTCAATATTTCAATTGATATCTATAAAAACATTGTAAGATTAAAATATTGCACAAATCCCAAATCTATATCTAAGAATAAAGCGAAGTGGCTTAGGTAATAATTGAACGGATATGGTCAGAGGCATACAAAACGAATCCTTTAATCAGCACAAGAACATTTTCAGTCCTATAATCAAAGCTCGCAGCTAACAGTGAGCAATTTATTTTAATCAAAGAACTGAAAATAGTTCATCGTTGGAAAATGATATCATTTACTCTTTCGTTTTGTTTGCCCTTCCTTCCTCACCATTTAATCTATTATATATCTAAGCTTATTTAAGAAAAAAAAACCCTACTTTTAATGAAATCTGGCAACTAATAAAGAAAATTTCTAATTTAGTAATAATAAAATAAAAATAAGAGAAAGTAATAAATGTTGAAGTCGGAAGAAATAAAACCAGCGTTTGTTGAATACCTTTATACTTTAATCTAGGCAGACGTTTCGGTAACCATAACGGTTGCCATCTTCAGAGCCAATAAAAGTTTTTTAAGGTGTCCCTCTCATATATAATAATATTGTAATGCATAGGAGACATCAGCCAGGAGCGCTCGGCACTTGCCAAGATTAAAGTATCAAGGTGTTCAACAAAACGCTGGTTTTATTCCTCCCGAATTCAATCTCATATGCCGAGCACACGAACTTAATTTATAATAAAAATAAACGTTTAAAATAAAATAAAAATAAAATTTAAAACGCCTTGATATAAGTAAAAAATTCCATCTACGTCATTATCAATTATTTTTTGAGAAGTGAGGATATCCAGGCAGCCAAAAAAACAATAAAGAAAATTATATTTGTCTTTATTTCATATATTTGTCTACGTTTCGGCCGATATTCCGGCCTTCATCAGGACAAATGTTGTTTGCCTCGAGCTTATAGAGGCTCTTGGCAACTCCTGACAATGTGTTTGAGTGAATATTCGTCGGATGGCATGACTTCTGGTTTAATAGTGAACACTATCATTTGTCCTGATGAAGGCCGGAATATCGGCCGAAACGTAGACAAATATATGAAATAAAGACAAATATAATTTTCTTTATTGTTTTTTTGGCTGCCTGGATATCCTCACTACTCAATATATATTCAGCCACTCCTCCTGGAATTAACCATTACTCAATTATTTTTTGTTTTTAAAGAGCTTGCTAAATATCTAGCAAGTGTTCTCGTTCTTTGTTGGGCAGATAAAAATAACTTAATTTCTGTTAGATTGACCATATATATATATATATATATATATTAATATCGCTATTTTGATAGCTAGAGTCATCTTATCTATGAATGAAATATTCATTCATTCATTTTCACTTTGAACAAATGTCCATTTGGCCAGCTTTCACACCCTCTAGGTTAAAATAAGACAAATAATTTTTGACAAACAGTCCAAGTTGTTTAAATTAAAAGAATGATAATTCCGGAATTTACTTGGAAAAAGTTTTTGATTGGTTATAGAGTGCATATTATCGAAGAAAAAATATAAAATTTTTTCTTTTTCAGGATTTTTGACTCAAATGGGCCTCCATCAGGCATACAATATACAATACTATAAAGTTAAATGAGCGATAATCATACATGAATGTTATATACTCTGATTACAGTATATACCATTTGATATTTTGTTACCTTTTTATTTAATTTTTTGATTTATAAAAGACATTTCTAGCTTTCAATGTTAACCAAATTCGTCTATTTTCTTTTTTTTAATACATAGGTGTTAAAAGTTCATATATACACCAAGACACCTACTTCATTTCTTAGTTTCTCCTATATAATTTGGGAACGAATGTGATCCAAAAATGATTATCACATTCACAATATGCTTTGCTTTTAATATAAGGACAAATATTTAGAATCTGTTCATAGATTCATATATATACGTATATATATATATATATATATATATAAATGTATATAAAGAAAGATGAATAGGCCTTTTCAGTCCATTAAAAAAACAAAATATAAAAAATATATTTTATTTTATTTTCTCCCAGACCAACGGTTTCGACCCTCCCATTACAATGGGAGGGCATTCTTGTAATTCCAGACATTTCCCTCACTGAGGAAGACAGGCAGCATTAGCGGTCGAAACCGTTGGTCTGGGAGAAAATAAAATAAAATATATTTTTTATATTTTGTTTTTTTTAATGGACTGAAAAGGCCTATTCATCTTTCCTTATACATCTACAGTCTTGAGTGAGTGCATCTCATAAATGTATATATATTCGTTTTTTGTCTATTTTTAACATTCTAAAATATAATAATTTCATGTATGATTGTCCTACATTTAGGGTATTGTTTTGTTAAATGGACATTTGCAGCCGAAACTGTGAAATATGTGAACAAGTCAGTTCCTCTCTGTCATTAGTGACAGCCCTGACACGTTGTGATTACTCTGAAGAGTAACTCTCAAGGGAATGATACTGAGGTGGGTTCCCGTTTCCTTCCTCAGGAGAAGGGATCTCAAATAGAGTTGGATAATTTATTGCCATGAGGTGGATTTGAACTCGAGTTGTCTTCAACTCAAGATTATAAGCTTAACTGCTTTATCCCCTCAGCTAATCGCCTCCTCACAAGTCAGTAGCGAATCAAAAATTCTGAAATAGGAAAAAAAATTTATATTTTTTTCTTCGATATTTAATTTTGCGCTCTTTAACCAGCCAAAAACTCTTTCCAAGTAACTTCCTGAATCATCATTCTTCTGGCTTCTAAATTAAGACAAATTTGAAGGAGAATGTCATGCACATTCCCCACTTTAGAAATAGGTGTATTTTTGAGAATATTAGAATTCGTATTTGCTTGTATGTGTATGTTCATTAATAACTATTTATCACTGTACCATATTTATCACTCTACTATATATATAAATAATATAACATTTTTAGAAAATTATTTCTCATTGGTAGATAGTGATAAACTTTAAGATTTTAACACAATGACTGAATTTACGTTCGAATTTTATTCTTCTCTTAACACATGATTTCAAAGTATATTGCCTTCGTTTGCGCAAAACCGAAAATACATTAGGAACATTATTCATTGCCTTGAATAAGTTTTGACGTTGCCATCTTGATCTTCAAAATAGTAAATATCACCCTATATATATAAATATTATACATTTTTTTATGTCATACCTTTTTAAAATTAATAAAACCAAAAAAAAAAGGTTTTATGAAACTATCAACAATTTCTTGGAAGCGATGTCCATATAAATCTCGTATCTCCTCCAGTATTGTTAGGATCTGCAGGTGGAAAAGGAGTTCTTCTTGATTTAAAATAATCAGATGGAGCATTCATAACAAATTGCATACATTCAATTTTTCGTGGTAATTCTTCATCCGGACCTAAAAAATTAAATACTTTATTATAAGTTACGGGTTGATCGAGCTGAAATTAGGTCTTTTTTTTGATAAAACTATATAAAATAGTTTTTTTTTTTTTTTTTTAATTTGTTTAAGGTCTTTTTCGGCATCTAAATCCATTTAGAACTCATCCCAATTTATTTCAAAAGATTGGTAGCCAATTGAAATGAAATAAATTTTTCTCCCCTGGAACGGGAAGCGAACCCGGGACCCTAAGCACGAGAAGCTGATGGCTTCTCTCTGAGACACGGGTTACGGTCATCTAAAATAGTATATATTTAAAATTTGAAAAAAAAAATCGTTAGAGCTGTTTTAGAGAACTGGTGTACTATTAATTAATAATAATTAATTAATAGTATAAGATATAAAACAAAATACAAATGTACGCTAACTTCTACCACCAAGGCCCGAGGGCTCCTATACTGTATATAGGTCATTCCATGCCAAATCGACAAATTTTTTTCCTGACCCCCGCGGATTTCGCTGAAAATTTCCTATCTTTTTTCTACCCCTTAAAAGACATTTTTGAGAATTTTTTCAAATTTTTTTACCCAACTAAAAAAAAGTTATGGATTTTTGAAAAAAAAATGCTCTTTTTTTTCAAATAACTATAACTTTTTTAAAAATTGATATTTCGGAAACCCGCAAGGCTATAAAAATTTTGTTTTTTAATGTAGTTTTCAGAAAAAAAATACAAAAATTATTTCAGAAGCCTGGATATATGAAATATTTCAGTTTTTTTTGAAAAAACCCTAATTTTAAATCGACCATTTTTTTTTTTCATTTTTTTAAATCAAAAAAAACTTCAACTAATTCTACAATTATCCCCCCTAATTTCAAGATGTGCCGACGATTGCTTCTATTTTTTTTTTTTGGTTATAAACATTTTTTTTTTTGAAATTTGGTTTATTTTTTACGTAACTTTTTTATGAAATTTTTTCAGCTTTCTCGTGAAACTTTAGAAGTTGAAAAATGATATTTTATTCGAAAATTTTAATTCATCATACTAAAAATTGTTTCTTTGCCCTTTTATAGTTATTTGAAAAAAAAAGAGCATTTTTTTTTTCAAAAATCCATAACTTTTTTTTAGTTGGGTAAAAAGATTCTCAAAAATTCTCAAAAATGTCTTTTAAGGGGTAGAAAAAAGATAGGAAATTTTCAGCGAAATCCGAGGGTGTCAGGAAAAAAATTTGTTGATTTGGCATGGAATGACCCATATGTGTAAATGAACAAAGAAAACAAGTATGCAGTCAGTCAACTGTGTGTGTTATAAAGACGTATATAATCTTCCCAAAACGGAAAGTGCCCACCCAGTGTGTCTCGAGTGTGAAAATATGAATTTTTAATAATAGTCACTTCAACAAGAAGGTCATCTCCACCGTAACGATAATAACTATTGTTATCAAAAATTAACAATCGAATCCCTGTTTAGGGGGGAATATACCGGTATACTATATTGCTCAGGGGTCCATATCTTGTACGACCACGAGCTACCGAGCTGGGACTGGCAGTCTTTCTATTCTTTACATGTCTGTCCCTTCCTTCTATATTTTCAACAGACGTCAGGCCGTGTGACGGGCCGGCCTGTTATATTTATTCCTGTCGCAAAAAACCCATTCCGTCGCCCCCTTGTTTTCTATCTTCGTTTGCACCTCTCTACAGCTCCGATACATATATATATATATATAAAGGGGTTGGAGAATAGTAACCAGCAAATTTATAGCTCCACCTGACGTCCTTTTATTTGGCAGATATTTCGATGCGTAGAACACACATCATCTTCAGTGCCGCGAGGATAGAGTAGGTGGGCTTAGTCTATTTATATCAGACGCCTTAGAGAAGGCACCTCACCACTATGTTTAACGCCCCTAAGGCATTTGATATAAATAGACTAAGCCCACCTACTCTATCCTCGCGGCACTGAAGATGATGTGTGTTCTACGCATCGAAATATCTGCCAAATAAAAGGACGTCAGGTGGAGCGATAAATTTGCTGGTTACTATTCTCCAACCCCTTTACTCTACTCATCCCAGCCTACTATTCAACCTACATATATATATAATATACCCCGTATTCTATATTTTACAGGGTTATCCTTATAAGTGTCCACCATTCATAACTTTGTTATTATTCTATATTAAAAATACAAAATTATTTAAATTAGCAAATTATTAGTATTTTTAACAATAAGATAGAAAAATGAAAAGAATAATTGAGCATCGTGTTTTTGAGTTTTGAAATAAAATATATTGGTTTTTTTTTTTTTTTTAATGGAAAGCCAAGTATTTTTTTTTTTTTTTAATTTAAGGCCTTTTTTGACCCCCTCTCTAAGTATTTAAATTTATTGTTAGTCAATTAAATTGAAATCAATTTTTGTTGCATAAGACGGAATGCAAACTCTTGAAAGTGTGGCTCGCCTTTTCCATCTCTCGCGCTTCAAAACATCAGAGTTCTTGATGCGTCAAAGACACCAGAGACGCCAAAATTATTAGAGCACCTAGGACTTGGTTCGTTACGCCGCTACTTTGTATAAATCGCTTGATGCAGGTCGATCTCGAAAAAAAAAAAAAAAAAAATTATAATAAATTAATTGGCTAGCCGTTCCGCCCCACCTTCGGCGGGCTTCGCGTCTAGCCCCCCTGGATCCCCCTCCAGCTGGCTCGGGCCCGCCTACGGCGGACCCTCGCCTTTTCTTAAGAGTCTCTAAGAGCCATAATTTTTCAGTCAACTCATTTCAGTCAATTAATAATAAAAATACATATATGGCTTATTCAAAAATCTTAAATAAAATAAAAAATTATTTAACGCGTGATTATCTTATTTCAAAAGACGGAAAAACATTTGGTGTATAAAATATAAAAATGTTATATTAGTAAACAATTTGATACAAGTTTAAAAAAAGCTAAGTGATTGATTTATTTGTTTAAAAAAAATCCTTTTGGTTATAATATTATATTATATAGTGGTACGAAATCTGTTGGATTCATTTAGGGACTTTCGTCATATTTTTATTAATTTAGAGACATTTCGTTTCGGCACGTCTTTTTCTTCCTCAAGTCTTATAATATTATATATATAATAAAATTATACATAAACGATGATAGAAGATTATTTAATGGGGATGAACACAACCTGGAGGGTTAGGGAAACATGAGTGAGAATGAGGTTGGGAAATAAGGTGAAAGAAGAAATGCTGTGAAGATGAATAGAGAAGAAAAAAAGAAAAACATTAAATCTTTGTAATTAACTAAATTGTAAATTTTTAATCTGTAGGCCTAAACTTCCTTCCTCAATAGAGGAAGGGTAGAATTAAATGTAAATAAATAAAAAATAAAATTATTTGGTCCAGCAAGAGGCAAAATATCATTACTTTAACATCAAGTGAAGCTGAATATATATATAAAGATATATATGGCCCCATATATATGAATATATGATCGCGGATATTTTGGCGAACTCGCTGGGAGCAAATAAATTTCAAAAATTTTTGGTTTTTGAAATTTTATATCTTTTTTATATTCTTAATATATGGTAAACTTATCGAATTGCTTTAATCTCTTCTTCTGGTTCCGTTTTCTTTTTCATTGATTTCTTTTATTTTCATGTAGCGTCGTAGAAAAATTCAATAAAATCTTCTTTATTCTCCACATCCAAGCTTCTCATGGAGAATTGTAAATCTAAATCTGTAATATTCAAGAGAATTAGTTAAAAAAAAACACACACAAGGAAGGGAGCAGGAGCAGCTAAAAAATTAAAGCCTCCTTTGACAATTAACGAAATGTTTCGGGAAAACTTTGTTTCCGTATTTCCTACATAAGAATTACTTAATATACAACATTAACAGATTGAAAATTTTAACAATATAAGATAACACAAATTGTATATATATTGTCCCGGAGTTGTTATAAGGGCACAATGCATTTATTATGTATTATATTTATTGGTGAGTTATTTATTGACATAATCCGTGAGAATCATCCCTTAAAATGTATAAAAGCGTGTCGATTATAAACATAGTTTTTTCCAACATTTCTTAAAATATTTCTATACATAAAAATGTTATCTTAAAATCTGGCCAATGATAATGATTTCGATATGAGAACGAATAGTCAGGGAGTCCAGGCCCATTTTTACAAGTTATTACCATCAAGCTAATTTTCCGTGCTTAGCTTTATTTTGATTAGACGACCAATTTTTCCTCTTACAGCAATTCTTGATTGTGGTAGCTAACAGGAGTAGCAGGGATATAATATTTCAATTTGACGATTCTTAAAAACTTATTATTAATTATGGGTTTTATAATTAAATCTTAAGAAAATTATTAACATTAAACAAAAAAAATATTTGTAGGACAAATAAAAATAAAAATATTTGTCCTACAAATATTTTTTTTTGTTTAATGTTAATAATTTTCTTAAGATTTAATTAAAAAACCCATAAATAATAATAAGTTTTTAAGAATCGTCAAATTGAAATATTATATCCCTGCTACTCCTGTTAGCTACCACAATCAAGAATTGTTGTAAGAGGAAAAATTGGTCGTCTAATCAAAATAAAGCTAAGCACGGAAAATTAGCTTGATAATAATAACTTGTAAAAATGGGCCTGGGCTCCCTGACTATTCGTTGTAATATCAATATCATTGACCAGATTTTAGGATTAAATTTTTAAGTATAGAAATATTTTAAGAAATGTTGGAAAACTATATTTATAATGGATACGCTTTTATAAATTTTATCATTCTCACGGATTAAGTCAATAAATAACTCACCCATAAATTTAATATATAATAAATGTATTGTGCCCTTATAACAACTCCGGGACACATATATATACAATTTGTGTTATCTTATATTGTTAAAATTTTCAATCTATTAATGTTTTATATCAAGTAATTCTTATGTGGGAAAGACAGATGATAGGAAAATAAAGCTTTTCCGAAACGTCTCGTTAATTGTCCAAAATCGGAGGCTTTAATTTTTTGGCTCCTCCTGCTCCCATCCTTGTGTAATTAACAGTCATGTACAGTGAGGGACAATATCAAGTCCCACCCGTTTTCTACTTGTGATTATTTCATTGTTTTTATAAAAGGAAATGAAAATCTTTATTGGAAATTTTCTAGGTTTAAACCATGAAAGTTGCCATTAAAAAATATATAATATTTTTTTAAAAAGTATTATATACTTTTTATTGGAAACCTTCATGGTTCAAACCATGAAAAATTTCCAATATAGATTTTCATTTTCTTTTATAAAAACAATGAAATAATCACAAGTAGAAAACGCATGAGTGGGACTTAATATTGACCCTCACTGTACTTCATTGGTTAAAAAAAAAATATCTTTTGATTAATACAAACATAAAATGAATCTATTATTCTTTTTTTCATGAATTAAAAAATAACATAATCTTCTTTATATTAATGTGGTTTTATCGACCGATCTTTTTCATTTCAATTTCCATTTTTATCAAAAAATGGTCTAAAATTTCTTTTTAATAATAATAATGCTTTATTATATTTATAGAATAATAGATAATTTCAAGGATAGAATTTCTTTTATAGATTATGTTTTCATGCTTTAACAATGATTGCCGATTTTCACTCCAAGACCTCCAGAAGTCTTTGAGTCCATATTTGTTGAAAATTAATTAATCTTGACTTGCTGGTTTCTTTAACACTCTTTTTTTTTTATTTGTCTTTTCGGCATCTATGGCCATTTATAATCCGTCCTTAGTTATTTAAATTGATTGGTAGCCAATTAAATTTTTGTCGCATGGAACGGGATGCGAACCCGCGACCCTTGGTACAAATGGCCAGCATGCTAACCACTACACTAAGGCCCGGGATTAAAACTCTTTGTCCTGAATAAAATTATTTTTCTCTCGTACTCCTCTTCTTACTAACGAATTTATTTTGCTTGAAGAAGGACAGTGTAAGAGAGAGAGAGAAGAAGAAACATGATTCGTGATTTGAAGGAGAGACATATAGGATAGGATGTAAAGATAAGCTCAGGAAAGAAGAAAATGGAGGAAGAAGAATCGCCACTAACGGACCTGCGAGAAAAAGCAGAATTCCTATGATGATGTCTGAAGCAACTTAGCAATGTGTTTTTTTTTCTTCTCGGCTGCTTATGCGGTTTATTGTATACATATATATAAATACAGGGTGCGTCACCAAAATCCGAACAAAAAAAATGTTTTATCGAAAAAGTTGTATATTACAGTCAATATTAAAGATACAAAAAATGCTTTCATATCGCACTTAGGGGATCCTTTTTGAAACTTTTTATTCAATATAGTCGCACTGTCCCTCTATCACCTCATCAATCCTCGCTCTGAAGCGCGAGCATGCCGTCTTCAAATGTTCCATGGTCGTAAACGCTGCCTTGATGGGGGCCTGGAGGTAGATGATGTTGGATTGCCTGGACTTGTTGGTTTGTCTCTCGAAAACCCTCCACTCGAGGTAGTCGAGAGGGTACCGTTCGGGACAATCCTTCGACCAAAACATATCCGCATTTTCAGTCAGCCATTGTTGAATTAAATAACTTGTGTGAGCAGGTGCATTGTCTTGTTGAAAGATGTACTGTCTCCCAAACCCTCCGCCCTCGGATGCCTGTTGGGTACCCGAAGAAACTTAAAATCTCGGACGGCGACCTTCCAACTCGAAGACATTCTATTTATGCTGTTGCACCTTCTGTTGCATTCTAAGCTTGATTTGACAAACTCAGCCATTTTGAGATTAATAAAGTCATACCGACGTATCTAGTTTATATATATATATAGTGCCTGTCAAAAATATGAGACCAACTTAAAATATTTAAATAAATAATGGTAGATTGCAAATTTGACAAAATTCATTTTATATATATTAAATATATCTAATTGAAAAACTAAATATAAAAAACTTAATGAAAAATATTCAAATAACACAATAATTTTATTTTTAAACGCGTTTTTTGATTGAGTCAAAAATATGAGACCATCTTGTTTTAAGTCTATTTAAACTAATCCAAAGTGAAATGTAGACACCTGTACCTTTTCAAAACATAATATAGAATTAATATAGGCCTTAAATTAAAAAAAGTTCATGATAATTTAAATGTAAATTTGGAAACTCCAAAATGCAAAGGGTCTAAATTTAACTGAATGCGAAAAAGGCATCATCGATGGTTTAGGACTTGTGAAAATAAAATTGAACGACAAAAGGCATTACAGATTGGAAGACCAAAAAGCGTAGTGCACCGTAGTGCATAATTAAATTAGTTAGAGAGAAAATTTCGGCATAAAATCGGCCAAAAGCTGAGAAACATCCTCCCGTTAAAATTCAACCCAGCCCAGACCATAGTACTGCCGCCTTCGTGAACTCGTCTTGAATAAAGTTAATTTTCTTCTCTTAAATCATCCTAATAATATAGGTAACCATCCTATTCGTCCAAATTAAGTTTATTTTCATCCCTAAACAACTCTCGACTCCATTCAGTATCACCATTCATAGCTTTGCGAGACAATTTCAATCGATGTGCTTTATGACCTGTTTTTAACTTAGGTGCTGCTTTTCTTTTTACATATTCAGCTATATTATTTTGCTTGAGTGGTCGGGAAATTGTTGAGTGACTTGCTGGTGTTGATAAAAATCCAATAAGAGATCTTGTTGAATGAATTTAGTCTACAACCATCTGAAAAAAGCGCTGTTTGTCAGGATGTTTGAAGCTTTTGGCCGCCCTGGGCCCGATTTTATGCCGAAATTTTCTCTCTAATTTAATTGTGCACTACGGTGCACTACGCTTTTTGGTCTTCCAATCTGTAATGCCTTTTGTCGTTTAATTTTATTTCCACAAGTCCTAAACCATCGATGATGCCTTTTTCGCATTCAGTTAAGTTTAGACCCTTTGCATTTTGAAGTTTTCAAATTTACATTTAAATAATTATTAATTTTTTTTTAATTTAAGGGCTCTATTAATTCTATATTATGTTTTGAAAAGGTACAGGTGTCTACATTTCACTTCGGATTAGTTTAAATAGACTTAAAACAAGGTGTCTCATATTTTTGACTCAATCAAAAAACGCGTATAAAAATAAAATTGAATTTTGTTGTGTTATTTGAATAATTTTTTCATTAAGTTTTTCACATTTAGTTTTTCAATTAGATATATTTAATATACGGGTGGGATAGTGCGTGGACGGAAGATTGTGGGCTTATAAGCGACATTTTAAAATTTTCTCGATGGTGCATAATGTGGGGCCTTTAGAGCTACAAATTAAAAATATTTTTGTTCCAATTGCACCTAATATACAGGGTGGTCCATATCAAAGTTATGTTTTTTAAATGGAACGCCCTGTATATTATTGCATATTTGGATTCTGCGGCCAATTTTAGTAGGACTTTATGTCATGCAATGTATTCTAAAACAAACCGTTTAGCCGCAAATCGGGCTTTTGTGAAAAAACTGCTGTCTGGAAAAAATTGAATATCGCCCGAACCATAAAACTTAGGGAGTGTTCTTTTGGGATCTTACTAACCAAGAAATGAACTAATGTAGGCCAGATGGGTAACCCGGAATTATTCTTATGTTGGAAGATATGGCTATGCCAATTCGGAAAATTTCAATCATGGATAACTTCATTATTTCAAATGGAACATACTACTTTTTTTATGCCATGGGACGTAGAATTTAATTATCTTTCAGAGGATATAAGGTTGTCTGTATCTATCTTTAGTAATTTAATTTTATTTCAAAATATCTGATTAATTTGACTTACGAATGGAGAAAACAATTAAAATAACAATCCAAATGCAAAATAAAATTGTATTGCAATAATAAATGGAAAAGATATTGCTAAATATTCCAAAATGTATTTAAATTTCCTTTAAAAACATTTATTTAAACTCCTCAAAGAAGTCCCGCTTGCTCGAATTAAATAAATGATTTTAACGGAAATTTAAATACATTTTCGAATATTTAGCATATCTTTTCCATTTATTACCATTTTATTTTGCATTTGGATTGTTATTTTAATTGTTTTCGCCATTCGTAAGTCAAATTATCAGATATTTTGAAATAAAAATTAAATTACCAAAGATAGATATAGACAACCTTATATCATCTGAAAGATAATTAAATTCTACGTCCCATGGCATAAAAAAAGTAGCATGTTCCATTTGAAATAAGGAAGTTATCCATGATTGAAATTTTCCAAATTGGCATAGCCATATCTCCCAACACAAGAATAATTCCGGGTTACCCATCTGGCCTACATTAGTTCATTTCATGGTTAGTAAGATCCCAAAAGAACACTCCCCTAAGTTTTATGGTTCGGGCGATATTCAATTTTTTCCAGACAGCAGTTTTTTCACAAAAGCCCGATTTGCGGCTAAACGGTTTGTTTTAGAATACATTGCATGACATAAAGTCCTACTAAAATTGGCCGCAGAATCCAAATATGCAATAAATACAGGGCGTTCCATTTAAAAAAACATAACTTTGATATGGACCACCCTGTATATTAGGTGCAATTGGAACAAAAATATTTTTAATTTGTAGCTCTAAAGGCCCCACATTATGCACCATCGAGAAAATTTTAAAATGTCGCTTAATAAGCCCACAATCTTCCGTCCACGCACTATTGGCCCACCCGGTATATAATATGAATTTTGTCAAATTTGCAATCTACCATTATTTATTTAAATATTTTAAGGTGGTCTCATATTTTTGACTCGCACTGTATATATCTGGACCTATGCAATAAGGAACTTTTTTCTTTTCTTGAATATAAGAAAACCACTTCAGAAGTTTGGCAGCCTATTTCAGAAACACTCTGTATACACTGAATGCTCAAGTCTCACTCATGCATCTTCTACATGTGATTATTTCATTGTATTTATAAAACATGATGGAATTCTTTTTTGAAAAATTTCCAACGTTTGGACCACGAAAAATTCCATTAAAAACTTAATATTAAGAAAAAAAAACAATGAAATAATCACATGTAGAAACGCTCGGATGAGACTTAACTTTGGCGCTCTCTATACTTATTAATATTGTATTATCTGGATTTAAAAAATACCAGTTTTTTTGAGTATTGTCTAATAAGGAAAAAAATGCATACCCAGGATATAAGTAGATGGATCAAATCGTTCTTCAGGGGGAGGAGATTGGTCAGTTGGAATTAGCCATGAGATCGCAGCACTTTTTTCACAATATTGATCCGTTAAAAATCCTCTTAGTTGCGCATAATAGATTCCACCATCAATGCCTTGTAATGATACAATATCACCAATTTGAAAATAAAATCCCTAAAAAAAATTCTAAGAATAAGAAAAAAAAAAAAAAATTCAGAAAATAAAAAAGCAATTACTTTATACCTTGTAATAAATATAATCGCTAGTGACAGGGGTCGCAACAGAAGTAGGAGCTTTATTACACTGAAAATAAATAAAAAATGATATAAGAATGATAACTAGAGAAGGATTTGCAATTCCTATCGAACCATTGCTTACTGCTTACGCAATACTTGAATGGCTCCTTACTTAAAAGTTCAGGGTCGGTAAATAAAATTGCAAATTTTATATTTTTCAATATTCTAAATGATCGAGTTTGCTTATCTGCATCTTCAAGTCTTACCGTACTGGAAATATATAAAAAAAAAAAAAAAATTCGGTTTATAATTACATTTGCTTAAAAGTGAATAGTTAAAAATATTTTTCTGAGGGGCCATGGGGCATTTGGCCTCACCAACAAAAAACATACTCACAATCTTGTTAAAAAATTTTTCTTTTGTTTTTTCTGACCTGAATTAAGCTAAATCCATCACTTAAAAACTAAAAATATGAAATTAATGATATAAAGAGGATGCAGCCAATAATAAATAAAAAGCATCCATTTTGTAAACACTTTTTATTTAGGAACGTTTCGGCTATGATCAACATCAACGTTTCTAAATAAAGAGTGTTAACAAAAAAATAAAAGCATCCATTTTGTAAACAATTTTTATTTAGGAACGTTTCGGCTATGATCAACATCAACGTTTCTAAATAAAGAGTGTTAACAAAAAAAATAAAAAGCATCCATTTTGTTAAACACTTTTTATTTAGGAACGTTTCGGCTATGATCAACATCAAGTTCCTAAATAAAGAGTGTTAACAAAATAAATAAAAAGCATCCATTTTGTTAACACTATAATAAATAAAAAGCATCCATTTTGCTAACTCTTTATTTAGGAACGTTTCGGCTATGATCAACATCAAAATGGATGCTTTTTATTTATTATAGTGTTAAAAAAATGGATGCTTTTTATTTATTATAGTGTTAACAAAATGGATGCTTTTTATTTATTATAGTGTTAACAAAATGGATGCTTTTTATTTATTTTGCTAACACTCTTTATTTAGGAACGTTGATGTTGATCATAGCCGAAACGTTCCTAAATAAAGAGTGTTAACAAAATGGATGCTTTTTATTTATTAAGATTGGCTGCATCCTCTTTATATCATTAATCTAACAATTCGTTATATAAAAATATGAAATTTTTGTGAATATGTTTATTTGTTGTTGGCTCAAACGTCCCATGGCCCATGGGAATCGAGCCCGAGAACTCCAGTCAATCCGGGGGATCGGAGTGCTGTTCTTTACATCAGGACACCGGATCCTCGACCATACCAGCTGGTACAAATGGAAGCACACCGATGCCCTAGAAAGGTTACAGGCGTGTTTTTGTTACACCAACAGATAAACACTAACATAATAAACATACTCACAGAAATTGTTAAATATTCGAATGATTCGAATCGATGTATTTATTGAATATTAATATCTTATATTCAAATGAATAGATGTCGGAAACTATTTAACTTAAATTTTATTTACCGGCGCTGAATTCCTTATTATCACATTAATACTTGTTCAAACCTCCATCAGAACCATTATTAGTTAATATTCGAAGAATTCGAAGGTTTTATTTATGCACAAATATGGACAAAATTAATACATTATTATAAAGCTATTTTATCCTATTTTAATTATATTCGCATTTCTGTTCTTAAGTGTTGTACCATCACATGCGATACTTTGATCAATTTACACTGTGATTCATTCTCTATCAATCATGATTTTTTTAAAATTAAATCGAATATATTTTTTGTTCTCTTTTTTTAGAATCCTATTTTAAAATAAAAAAAAACTTTTTATATTTTTTTGGAAAAAAAAAATTCAATTAAAACATAGTTTAACTTAAAGGAATTAGATTGGATGTTTATAAAACAATTGCTTATGATATTTATTACATTTTGTTGTAGAAAACACAAATATTGCTTGATCACTGTAGCCCCTTTGTCTGATCAAAGTTACCCCATCAATTTAAAAGTTTCGTAAAACATATATTGCTAAAGAGTTTTAGCTTAGCATCAAATTCTTTTGTTAGACTTCCAAACACAATAAAGTTGATCAGGGTTATGAGATGCCAAGCCTAGCCTAATCTAGGTCAACCCGAGTAATCAGTATTTTGTACGTTCCACCGTAGCCCTCAGTATTATAAATTTAAAATATATAAATTATAATCCTAATGGCAAAATTCTGCAAAAATCTGCGCCGAAAAGGGGAATTTAAAAAAAAAAGTGTATCAGGGCTATAATTGTAATTCACCTTTAAAAAAAAGGGGCTGGATGATTTCGGCTGCAGCCGGTAATAAATTTAAAAAAAAAAAATTTCCAAAGGGAAAACATAAAAACTTATCTTAGCAAACAAAACAATTTCACATCCATTCATATGGAAAATTCTCAATAGATTGGTCTTAAATGACCGGCATGACTCCATGAATTTCTAAAGTTCCTCCCAAGCGCTTTCTACTTGTGATTATTTCATTGTTTTTATAAAAGAAAATGAAAATCTTTATTGGAAATTTTCTACCTTTTAACCATGAAAGTTTCTATAATCTATTTTTAAAAACAATGAAATAATCACAAGTAGAAAAGACATGGGTGGAACTTAATATCTACAGTGAGAGTCAAAATTAAGTACCAACCATACTTTTACAAATGTGATTATCTCATTATTTTTCTAAAAGTCTTACTATACTTTGTAATTTATAATAGCGATGATAATTGGCTGAAATATATTTCGATTAAAATATCCCAAGTGATGGTACAATAGGCATAGGCCTACTCAAAATCCTCAAACAAAAGAAAATAATATAATAAACATACATATATAAAATAATTGATATTAATTTGTTTAAGCTATTTAATCATTCAATATTATTATCATATTTGGTCCCTTTAGTACTTTTATTTCCTTATATTTGAGGATTTGATTAATAGAATTAAGGATTTTCTTTTACCATTTGTTTTAAATCACCAGTCTCCTAAAATAGAAAAAAAAATTCATTAAATATGTAATATTTCTTACTGTTTTTTTAAAAATTGTTCTTCTTCCTTTTCCTTTTGGTTGCAATACTTTAGGTACAGCATTAGGGTTTTGCCTAGTTTTGTAGCTCCGGGCATTTCTTGTACTTTTCCTTAGGACAATTTTTGAATTGGAATTCTCTTGATTATTACTACTTGTTGATGGTTCACTTTTTACTGATGATGATGAAGATGCTTTATTATTATTAAAACAAGTATTACAGATTTCTCCTTCATTTGATGAATTCCACATACAACTTTCAGTAGTTTTGCATTTTATACATTCTGGTTTTAAACCGTAGGGCATAATTATCTGCTATAATCTTAAAAAAAAAAATGTGAAAAAAGACAATAATTAATTAAGAATATTATAAATGAGTTTACCAATTTTTTATATATATATAAAATTTATATTCGTAATATAAAGGTTGATAAACACAATTAGAATGTATGTTATTTGAGTGCTATCTGATTTAAGAAATGCTATATTTTAATACCAATACTTACATGAAGGAATATTTAAGTCTGATGTGAGTAGAAGTCAGGTCTGATATGGAAATGAATTTTGAAATCCTTGTAATATATGAAAGATAGATCTAAACCTGCCCGGCAACTCCTATAGTATAGGCCGCCTTCATTTTTCTAGTTGCATTCACTTCCGAGGTGTCGCTACTTTGGGCAGTAGGATGCGTAAAAAATCGTCCCTGTAAAAAATTTCTGCGCATACTAATATTACTACTACTGCTCTATTAAAATTATTATTATTATTTTTTTTTTTAATTTCAAAAATATTAATAGTTTTTAATTTTTGTCCAAATTTTTTATCAATTAAGAAATAAACGAAGGAAACAAATATTACTAATTAATTTGAAAATATTTTGTCAGAAGTGAAAAAGGATAAAATTATAATAAGATATTAAAATAAAACAAATAAGTAGAAAATTATTTTTATTTTAGTAAAAAATTGAGAAGAGATGTTTTGTCAAAAAATAAGCTTTTGTTTGATATTTTCAAAAAAGAATTTGACGTTAAGGAAAACAAAAAATATTAATAAATTTTCTAAAATATAAATATATACTCAAACACATTTAATAATTACTTTATGCAAGATATAAAAAAAACATTTTGATCATTTTCTTTTAGTTAAGTTTCTTTTTGTTCAGTCAAAACACAATTGTCCCGGTGAATTGCACTAATCATGACTTCATTTACTCGTTTATTCCCTGTTTTACTATAAAAAGTGTTTGTCACAAATTCTATATTGAAAAAGAGGACTTTTGATAATAACACAATAAATAAAAACTGAAAAAATCACATGAAATCTGTATGAAATAAAAAAAAATATCACTTGTTATTTATATTTTTTAAACCGTTACAGAATATTGTAAGGATGTAAAAAATAGATATCTAATTTCGTTTAAAAACATATGTAGTTCAGCGAGTTGGCAGGGCAGTCGCTCAACAGTAGTGACGCCGGGGAAGTAAATGCAACTAAAAGAATGAAGGCAGCCTATACCATAGGAGTTGCCGGGCCTAAACCTGATCGGCTCCTCCCTGAAACGGCTTCTATCTTTAAAAAAAAAATTAAGAATATTTTGAAAATGATTAATATAGAAGAAAAAAAGAAAGATAAATATAAATTTATATTAACAATTAATTTATCTAAATTTAAATATATTCTAAATTTTTTGAAATTATGGCGGTTATTTTGAACGGTCGATTTTTAGTCAAGGGATAGTTTAGTCGATGGACATAAAATGCATCAAGTTCAATTCAGGTGCGCACACGACAACTGCAGATCAACTCGATTTTTTAATGCATATATGTCCATCTACTAAACTATCGCTCGACTAAAAATTGACCTTGTGCGCCCAGCCTAAGTCCTAATTTCAGCTTAAGGCTGGGCGCACACGGTCGATTTTTAGTCGAGCGAGCAAGGGTACATTGCCCCCCTGGCATTATATAGGGGGGACAGAGGGGGGCAATATGTCTTCTTTTATTTCATTTATTTTTAAAAATGATATATTTTTACTTTTGAAAAATAAAATCTTCTAAATTAAAAAAATCTGGTGTGACTGGCGCACAGCACACAACTTTCTCTTACCTTCGGTAATCGAAAGTTGTGTACTGTGCTTGTCACCCAGATTTTTGTGTCGACATGTATTTAGTTCCCGGCAGTAGGGAATATTTGAATTCAGATGCAAAATTTATAAGTATGGGAAATTATTTATATTTAGTTACCATGGCAACCATTTCTCCTATCTTCTCTATGAACACAAGATAAAGTGTGCTTCAAACAATTTTGAGGTCAAAACGAGAATATACATTTGAAAGAGCATCTAAAAATATTGATTTTTGAATTTTAATCAAAATCGTTAGAGCGAATTTTGAGAAAATCGAAAAAAACTGAAAAAGTACATCAGTAAAGTACTAGTACTCTTTGGCCGATTTTGATTAAAGCTTATTTTTCGTCCCGGGGTGTTTAACTTAAATATAAAATTTCAGCCTCATAGCTCAATTCCTTCATGCTTCAAATTGAACACACACAGCCCCACACCGACAGACAGACCAGTCGCGAAAACCACTTTTTGGATTCAGGGGACCTCAAAACGTGAAGATCCATCAAAATCTCGACATCGAATTTTTGACATGAATCCAATACTTTCTCTCTATATATATATTACATATAACATAGGAAAGAAAGAAAAAATTAAAAGAGTAAGAAATTCTCTTTTGTCCAAATTTTTTTCCAAAAATTTTTGATAAAATCACTAGCAAATTTTTTAAAATTTTAATTTTATTAAAATTGTGATTTTATTTAAAATTTTTAAAGTTTTATAGTAGATTTGTTTTTGTTTTATACTTTTTGAACATATTATTATTTTAATTTTCTAAAAAAAATTTTTTGCCCCCCTGATTCAAATTCGTTCCGGCGCCCCTGTACATACACTGTACATATAAAATACATAAAATAATTTTTTTTTTTTTTGTTATTTTGAAAAATTATCTCTGGATGAAATATCCGAAGAATAATACACCAGCCCTGATGGACCATCCTCACATCATTTTATTTTCAGGTATTTCCACAGGCAACGCCTGGTCATCTTCAGTAGGGCCTACTTAGTAAAAATATGATTTGATGGAGGACCCGTGTGTAAATATTTTTTGTTTTTTTTAAAGAAACCAAACATACATTGAATGGCTTCCGTTTCTCTAAACAAATAAAAAATAATTTGTACACATTTTCCTCTATCAAATTATATTTTTACTCTGAGACGGGTTGCTGGTCGAAATATCCGCAAAATAAAATGATGTGAGAGTGGTTCATCAAGGCTGGTGAATTCTTCTTCGGATCAAGGGCGGATCCAGAGGTGTTTCTCGGGGGTGGGGGGGGGGGGGGGTAATTTGGTGGGACTGGTCACACAGCACACATTTTTTCTTAATTTCAGTAATTTAAAGGAGTATTTTGTACTTGTTTGCCAGAATATAAATACAAATTAAATTTTTAAGTATTAATTTTTAAAATTTTACATAAAAGTAAATTTTTTTCAAAAAAAAGTATTTTTTTTTTCAAATCTCGGGGGGGGGGTAATTACCCTTTACCCCCCCCCCCCTGTATCCGCCCTTGCTCCGGATAGGCTGGCTACTCCTTTAGCATTATTTTAACAAATACAATGATAAGAGAACTACTATTTTACTACTTTTTATATTTCTTAATAAGTCAGATATGTATATTTTTATTAATTGAACATACTTTTTAGATATAAGCAGGGAATAAACATAAAATAAGCAGGGATTTAAGTAATATACAAAATTATTTTTCAATGTTGGCAGCACAATATTTTATTTTTTTAACAATTGGCATTCTTGATTAAAAAATCAATTTTTAACCCAATTTTAATTTCACACTTATAATTGATTTTTTAAACGTCACCATAATTTTTTTCTTTTAATTAAAAAGTTTTTATATAATTTATTTTATTTGTATTATAAATATGGACTATGATTATTTGATCAAGTTTTTAGCCCTTGGTGACTCCGGAGTGGGCAAAACGAGTTTCCTTTACCAATATACTGACGGAATCTTCAACTCTAGATTTATATCAACTGTTGGAATAGATTTTCGAGAAAAGCGACATGTACGTATTAAATAAAAATCACTTAACACATAAAATAAGGAATAACATGTATTATTCTATTAAGGTATATAAAACCTCTGGTCGGAGCCAAAGAATTCATTTACAAATGTGGGACACCGCAGGACAAGAAAGGTATAACTTAATAATAATTTATTAATTTTATAGAAATTATGAATGCTAATTGCCTGAAATTTTTTATGCATGATCAGCATTTTCACATGCTTTTAGATTATTTTTAAATGGTATTGATTATTAAACTAATTTTTAAATAAATAACCATTCTGCTGATTGATTATAACAAATTTTATTCAATTAATAATAATTACTAACACATCTTTAGCCTGAATTAGTAAAAAAATAATTTTTGAAGTTTATTTTTTTTTATTTAGAAGACTATCAGATTCCAGTCAATGTCAATCCACCCTCTGCTGTGTTTGTTCCATGGAAATTTCCCAACCCTCTTAAAACTTGACTATTGATCACAATTGGAGAAGGATTGAGAGGGAATGACCTAAACATGACATCAGATCTTATGTTCCTTTTGTTTAAGTTGATTTTTCTCATCTAAACTAGTAACATTTTGTAGTTTGATGATTGCCCGATTTGAACCAAATATGCTGTGTGTTTACATTAAGTTTCGTTTTTTTTTTCGGTTAAATAATTTATCAACAAGACATTCTTATTTGAGATAAATGATTGGGAGATGGTTTTGTAGCTGGTGCCTGCCAAATTTAAACCATTATTCACTTTCTCTCGGCATCACTCATTAAGCTTCAATTATCCTCTTTCTTCTGTTTCCCAACTCCGAAGGAGCTGGGCTGATTTGGTCTCCGATATGATAGATTTTCATTACTAAGAAAGCCACCAACACCCCTCGGGGACCTGCTTGCCTATGTGAATCCTTCAAATCAAGAATTTCCACATTTTTATATATCAACGTCCGCGACAAAATGTTTCTTTGAAGCTTTGATGTAACAGTAGCATATGCACCGCGAAAGTGGGTGTGAGAATTCTTTTCAAGTCGCAAAGACACCGGTCAAAACAATAATCTCGAACTCATTAAACGATATATAGATATAGTTTTGAAAAAACGCCACCTATTTAAAAGCAAACATATATTATTTTATTAATTGAATAAATTTATGCAACATACACAAATTGTAAGCTAAATTATCATTGGAAATTAAATATTTTATCCAAATTGAATTTATCAATACCATTTATTTTGCAAAATGACCAAAAATTGTATATTAATATATAGATAAAATTCACTGTGTGATCGAAAGGATGCTGAATGATTTGATATTACAATAAGAGATAATTTCAGAAAAAAATATTTATTTCGGGAAGTATGAGAGATGGGGTAAAAACAAAATGAAATGATCAAATTAATTTCATTTAAGGAGTAATGACATTTCATTTTTTCCCACTAACTTTGACATTTAAAATAATTTTATTTTACTAAACAGTTTTTTACTTTCATTTTTGGAAAAATTGCTCTATATTTTTTGTCTCCGCCACTTTACCTATAAGCATTTGTTCAATTTAAATTCTTTGATTCTACAAACCAACATTCAAATTTCTATCCAAATCCTGAATATCATCATTATATATATATATATATATTCTTACTGGAATTATCTCCTAATGTCCATATTTATTTTTATTTTAATGGGAAATTTTTTCACTTTTACATTTTATTAATAGCTCTGTATGCATTGGTCTTGACTGTAGATTTCGTAGTCTAACAACAGCATTTTATCGAGATGCAATGGGCTTTCTGCTTCTCTTTGATTTGACTAATGAACAATCCTTCTTGGAAATAAGGAATTGGCTTGATCAACTCAGGGTAGTGTATAGCACTTGTAGATGTTTATTTTAATTCATTATTCTATTTACTTTCATTTGATATTATTTATTGTTCTAATTCATATGTTATTTATTATTTTGTCAATAGACTCATGCCAATTGCGATAATCCCGAAGTAGTTTTGTGTGGAAACAAATGTGATCTTGAAGATAAAAGAGTTATAACCGAACAACGGGCTAAAGAAATCGCACATAAATACGGGTAATTAATTATTTATCTTTTATTTATTAAAATTTGTCAAATATATTAATTTGTTATAATCTCTAGATTCATTAGCTCATTTTCAATAGAATTTGCTAGTAGAAAGGATGTGAAAATACAGGCAGCCAAACATAAAACACTCTCAATTCCCTTTGAATGTCCAGACACAGGATGGGTGAATAAATTTTGCCCGAAACGTCTGTTTCAAAGGGAATTAAGAGTGTTTTATTTTTGGCTGCCCGCATTTTCACATCCTTCCTCAATATATTTCCAGCCATTAAATATTATTATATACTGTATATATAATGTATATATATATATATATATATATATATATATATATACTCTATAACAGTGATGGCGAAGCTATGAGTCAGATACTGACCCAAGCAAGCCCACGATTGCTATAACCTCATTAAAAATTTTAAATCGTCAAACCACGCCCATTTTTACTCGTTAAGCAATTGAATTTTAAAAATGTTTAGTTTTAAAAATACTCAGTTAAAAATTTTTAAACTTATCTCAGGTGCAAATGGGCATTAGTGACCCATGAGCTAGTACTAAAAAAAATATGAACAAAATTTGACTCACGTCTCAAAAAGGTTCGCCATCCCTGCTCTATAATATAAATAATATAATATAAATAAGACCCCTGGTGGCCGGGCCTTGGTGTAGTTGCTAGCTTGCTGGCCTTTTGACCCAAGGGGCATACCAAATGCCTTAAATAAATATTACTGGACCCCCTATATATATATTAATAAAAATATGAGTATCGTTAATGTCTTTTATGGCCTGTATTGCCGAAAAGAATGTGTGTATGGGTGTGAGTGTGTATAAGAAAAAAGTGTGTGTTTTAAAATATATATATGTATATATATATATATATATATAAGAAAAAAATAAAATCACGCATGTGAGTCTCTTTTATGCATTAAAACATTAATCACAAACGCTTAAGTATGTACACTGTACTGAGTTTACCCGGAAAGTAACGAGCTATGAAGCGACTGTACAGCCCGGTGTAAAGGAGTCTGAAGAACCTTTGGCTTTCCAGCGATACCTGGGTTAGTGCCCTTCGTGCTCTCGGCAAGTCACAAAATGCTGAGCGTGAACCACTGTGTAGTGAGTGACCTTGTCGTACTTATAGAGAAAACGTTAGAGCAACGTTTTTGTGAAGCGTGTATGTGAAGCTGAACAAGACGCTAAAGGAATCTTACAACATGCTGAAGCAAGTCTTTGCCTTTTGCCTATTCACAGGCAAAGAAATGGCACAAAGTGTTCCGTGAAGGTCGGGAAAACATCAACGACGAGACTCGCCTCTCAACATTGCAAACTAAGGAAAATGTCACACATGTGCGCGAATTGCTAAACACAGATCGTCACATTAGTTTATTAAGGCGGAACAGTTGAACTTGCCAAAAACCATTGTCTACGAGATTGTATCTAAAGAATTGGCCATACGGAACAATTGTACAAAACTTGTACAGTCTTGGCCAACCCGCAAAAAGTGAATCGCGTGGAAACGTGTCAGGAACTGAAAGAACTTTGCGAGAATGTTCCCAATTCCTTTGGGACGTCTTGTCTTGCTCAGCTTCACAAAAACGTTGCTCTAACGTTTTCTCCATCGTAAGTTCGACTAGGTCACAGTACGATTACACAGTGGTTCACGCCCAAATGAGGCTCGTTACTTTCCAGGCAAACACTGTATATAATATGGTATATATTATATATTTCTATTAAAGGACTAATCTGATATCGAAGATTCCACCTTTTGATAAAACTGTCTTTTATTCCAACTCTTTTCCAAATTAATTATTTTTGTTTGTTTTTAGATTATCTTATGTGGAGACGAGCGCAGCCACAGGTCATAATGTCTCACAAGCGGTAGAATTATTGTTAGATCATGTTATGCGTCGAATGGAGAAGACCGTTGATTTCGCAATGCAATTACCTCCAGGTCGCCGACCGATGTCTGACAAAGACACTGTGACAGTTAATAATACTGAAAGTCTTCGTACAAATCGATCAAGCTGTCTGTGTTAATTAGAACATCTTCCAATGATTCGGTATATTTTATCAATAATTTATAAAGCTCAAAAATCTCATTCCAAAAACCAAAATGATTCTGAATTCAGCAATCTCATACTTTTCTAGTCATATATTTATTTAAAATGGAGACTCACTTAATTTGATATGTTTAGACCTTTATCAGTACAAAAAAATATAATTTGTTATATTTATTATTAAATGGTTTAACAAGCCAATTCGGTTTAGATAACTTTTTCTACCTATCTTCCTCACAGGTGATTTGTACCATTTTGTGTGGTCATTGAGATTCCAGAAACAAATCAATTTTAATTAACCGCATTCTTTTTCCATTAATTTAAATACATAAATTAGTTTCCTGTGACATTTATATATGTATAGATCGGTAGGCAATTCCCAGCCTGGGAGTTAATTCAGACATGCGAAAAGTTTCAATCCGGCAAGACCTATAATTTTTTGTACTGATAAAGACCTAAACAATTCGAAATATATTTATTTTATCTGTATTTTTTTTTAAGAAAATACTTATGATCAAATTTATTTCCCATAAAACAAAATGTTAATAGTTTTCAATTTAAACTGCTATACATTCTCGAAATTTTATGAAAATTTTTTCATTATCATTTTCACATTTTAGAAAATATAGTGGAAATAATATATAAAAAAATGTCATGTAATTCTGAGATATCCAGGGGTTATTATCAAATATAGCTAGTTAATCTGACCTGGAATGGCTTATGAAAAAGATTCTCGCCCGATTTCATTACAAAAAATCGCTTTTTTTGTCCTTTAAAATATAAAAAAGGATGTTACAAGATGTGGATTTTATAGCTGGATAATCGTTAAGGTGCGAAGAAAAGAATTGCAGCTAGATATATTTCTTTTATTAGACCCACTTGGCTGACGTTTCGGTCTTAGTCAAGACCATCCTCGAAGTTTGCTGGCTGTCAATTTTGGCATACAATCAATAACTCAATCATATATTCCATGAACATAAGAATTAGAATTCGGTTACAGTATTTAAAAAATATTAGTATGTACAATGATTGAATATCAGTTTAGAAAATTCAAAAATATTAAAATAAGTCAATTAGTTGAGTACAGGCAGTACTTAAGCTAAGACTAATATTTTTTAAATATAGTAATCGAATTCTAATACTTATGTTCATGGAATATATGATTGAGTTATTGATTGTATGCCTAAATTGACAGCACGCAAGCTCTGAGGATGGTCTTGACCAAGACCGAAACGTCAGCCTAGTGGGCCTAATAAAAGAAATATATCTAGCTGCAATTCTTTTCTTCACACCTTAAAAAAGGATTTTAACTAAGGATAAAAAGTTATTTTAGAATCCGGGAGTTTATCTATTTTTCTATTTCCTATAAATTCCATTTGATAAGAAAAATAATTTAAAAAAAAATACTTATTCTGTTTTCCTCCGGTGTTTTTTTTTTGCTGATGACTGTATATTACAATTTTTATTTTTTTAATACAGGGATATGAAAGTATCTCTTTTAGAATTTTAAATATGAAGCTTGGAGCAGATTCTGATGATATCCAAAATCTTTTTTATTTGACATTTTTAGCAACTATATGTCAGGACTAGATAAATGATTGCCTTTTGACCTTTTAAAGGTCTGATCTTAAACAAAAAGTATTATCATTATACTTAAGCTAACAATTTTATAATATTTATTTTCTCCAAAAATATACAATATAAGATGGATGAATGAATAAATTAAAATATATATATATATATATATATTTTGATAATTATATATCAATGTTCAATTTATTAGTGTGTGTGGCAGGGGTTAATACATCCCACCCACGTCAATCCATTCAAGATAATGTATAAAGGAGGATTATACACTTGTTACACACATAATATAATCGAACGCATCTTCTCATCATCTCAAATTTGAATATTCTTAAAAAAAAAAAAAAAAAAAAAAAACACGACATAGAAGAGGAGCACCTAGGACTTGGCTTCACCTGGTCAGGAGAGATATGACCGAGCTTGGCCTGTCCGAACAACGGCTTTGAATAGGGAGGAGTGGAGGGGTAAAGTAAGGACCGTCGACACCGCACCGTGGAAATAATAAAGGCGAAGAAAGAAGAAGAAGCTTTAAAAACATAAGGCAAGACAAAATTCAATGCTTTCTAAATAGGCAAATTCATTTTTTTTTGGGTCTCCCATTTTGAGAATTTCAGGATCCGAGTACTTTTCCTGGACTCTCCAAAACGTCCTCCATAAGGCTACAAAATTTCGTTTCAAAATTCGAAAATCTATGATAATCCTCTACAAGTTGATGTAAACATTATTTCACACAATACCGGTAACATATATATATATATATATATATATATATATATATATGTTTGAACGAATTGGCCGGCTATTTAGATTTGATCCAGGCTATAGCCTCTAATGAAAAAAATATTTTTCCGGTATCTTTTATTCCCTTGCCATCATTATCCTTACAAATAATTTTTATCGTGAAGATTTTATATTTCATTCTAGACAAGTTAGTAATATGATTCAACGTAATGGTTCCTTGTCAAAAGAAGAGGCTGATTCTCAGAAAAAAAGGGACCAACTCAACTTAATTGAGTTTCGCTCATTTCATTAAATTTTTCCAGATGATTATATACAATTTTACTAATATTATTGAAATAAAATAATAGCTAAATTAAATTAATATTAATTCGGAATTGACAATTTTTTTCTTGAATCAAAAATTATGTCTTCCAAGAAACTTTTATTCATTCATCCATATATAAAGCAAGCAGTATTTAAAATTAGATAATAAAAGCATAATTTTGTCTGATTTTTTTTTACATATATTTTTGATAAAACCCTTAACATTTTATAAATGATTAATAATTATTAATTTATGTCCGTGTGTATTGAATTTAAATTTAAAAATTATAATGTTAAACTGTTTATATCGCATTTTACTTGCAATCTCCCTATGTTTTTTTTTTTTTTTAAGATGTTATTATGAACCATCATTAAAAAATAATAATTTTGAATTTCTCTTAAAGTTAAAGTGAATATAAATAATAATAAAAAGAATACTAACTAGATAGAGCTTTGAAATAAATGGGTTTTCAAACAACGAGTAAGTAAGCTACATTTATTAATGATAATTTCTTAATATAAAGAAATGAGTTTTTGTTTGATTGAGCTTATCGCAGCCGCTAAGCTCAAGCCAGGCAGGGGATATGCCCAATCAAACAAGAAACTCAACTCCCAAATTTATTTATCTTAAAATATATATAAGAATAAATTGATAATATTCGAATAAAGTAAAATAATTAATCACAAAATTGACTAAGAAATTTGATATGCCATAAAGAATGGCATGATGGTATTTCATTTATAGTTCTGGTGATAATGCATATATAAAGACATCATTATAAAATGAAGAGTCTGGGCTGAAATTACCAAGATTTATGCTGCATCGCTTCTGTGCCCATCACATACACATGCAAAGGAAAACCAGCCTCATCAATTTAATGGAAATAATTCACACTCGTGCAAGGTGCCAAAATGGGAACTTTACATGAAAAAATTGCCACGAGGTAGGCAAAATCTTATGTTTCTAAGAGTAGTGGTTTTAGTTCGTTCTCTTTAATTTCCCTAGAATATATGTATATATATATCATGCCATTCGAACATCAATTATTACTTATTATTATTATAAAATATATATATATATTGAAGCGGTTCCCAGCTCGCGAACGTACTGGGCCTCGGATGGCTAAGAAAAGATAAAAATTATATATATACACTGGGCCTCAGCTTTTTTCCTAAATGCTCGTTCCCTGCAAATAAAGAGAATAGTTCATCAAAGGTTTTAAATTGTACTCCCTGATTACTCTTTAAAAAATAGATTTCTAATTTTAGACCCCGAAGGAAAAAATCCCCCCCCCCTAAAAATACACGAGCAAGATATTGAATAAAATTGCTATCCTTCTCTATTTCTCTCTTGACAAAATATCTTCTTTTTTTAAATTTCTTGACGTCTTTTTCTACATTTGAGGTCATTTAGACCCCGTCCTTAGAATCTAATTCAATTGAAATAAATATTCCTCAAGGTACGGTATGCGAACCCTGGACCCTTCGCACCAGAAGCTAATGCTCTACCTCTGAGCCAAAGGCTAAGAACTATATCTTTACAGGGGCGGATTAAAGAGAAGAAATTCAAAATGTTATAAAAACTAGTAATCTAAAGAAATTATGATTTTCGCTCTTTAATTTCAATTGAATTTGTTACCAATCAATTTAAATAAATAGGAAAGGGTTCTAAATGCCCATAGATGCCGACAAAGTCCTTAAATTAAAAAAAAAAATCCGCCCCTGTATCTTTATATATTTAAATTAATTTATTAACTTTATTAAAATATTATTATTTTAAAGTTTAATTAATATTTAAAAATTTATTCACTCATTCCATTCTTAAATGGCGCCACTTAAATTCACTTTTTTTAATATGTTTTATTTTTTTTATTTTAAATTTAAAATATTTTGATTAAAATACTCCTTTAATTTTATGAAATTAATTACTATATATTTAATTGTTATTTTAATTTAATTTGGTAACTATAAGTTAAAATGAATTCCAAATTTGACTCATGGGGTGGTTCTCAATAACATGCCTCATCTTTGCATCTCAACTTTGACATTTGTGATTGCCAGACTTCAACATTCCCTATTTTGCACATACTATAAACTTTTTTTACTTTCTCTTATTATATTTTTCTCTTCTATTTGCACATTATAAGGTCAGTAAATCATTTAATTATTTATTTAATTTCTTCACAATTATATTTTTCAAAAATTTCTTAATATTTTAAACTTGTCATTTCAGGTTATCCTTTGTCTGAAATTATAAATTTTTATTATTTTATCACTCTTTAATCACATCAAATTCGTTTTAAAATTCATTTAAATATTCAAATTATTATTTTTTTAATAATTTATTTGATAAACCTTTTTCTATTTTGTTCAATTCGTCTGACATTTATTCAATCACTAGGCTAAGATGATACAAATAGATTTTCTTTTATTTTTTCCTTCAAATTACATTGATTGTTTTTGACTTAAAATATTAAATGATTTTTTTCTTTTAAATTTCAGATATTATCATGACAGTTTGATATGTTATTATTTTATTTTGTTTTTGACTTCTTAATTATTGTTTTTATTTATGTTTTTATGCATGTTTAATTTGCCCAATAAAACCTTATTTAAGGGTGCGTACACCTGCGCTCTGCTCCGCTCGCGAGCAGTTCGCGGCTCGTGTTCGTTGCTCGTTCCATTTTCATTGAAATTATTCATTTTGACGAACCTGCCGCGATCCAAAGAAAAGCCACGAACATTTTAATTAATTTGGAATTTTTATCATTAATTATTTAAATTATTAATCGCAAATAGATTGTGTTGCTGAGCGCGCCTAATTACTAATAAAAAACATTTAAACTAATTATTATTTGGTGTAGATAATAATGTCTCTGAGGCGAGATAGAGAAAACGCTCTTGCCGTTTCGGTTATGAGTGGTGCTTTTTTGCTAATGGCAAGTTTGTCAAAAAAGAAAAGGAGACATCGACGTTGGTGGTGTACTAATCTATTTAAAAAACAGAATGGTAGTGAAATTGTGATGGACTTGAGGTCGCAACAAATAAGCGGTCAATATAAGAATTTTACTCGAATGTCAGAGATTATTTGTCAAGTCTATTTAATATAAAAATAATAAATTTTAATATCAATTTATATTTTATATAATTTTTTTTTTTATTAAACCTGATCCTTTGAAAATATTTGATTAATTCTTCATTTATTGAAAACTGATATTAAAATTTACTTAAAAAATACTATATAAAATCATCATAGGCCTATATTTTAAGGAAATAATATACATATAATTAACCTCCCTGGTCTCTGAGAGACATAGAAGATGATAATATTAAAAAAAATATTTAAATAATGATTTAGAGAAGACTTATAAAGGCTAAAAGTAGGTCTATTTTATATTTTGCTCGCGAGCCGCTCGCGGCACGCAGCGCCGTCCAAATCTGAGCCGCGAACCATCAAAGGGTTTGTCGAAAAAGCCGACAAGAGATGGATCGCGGCGAGCAGCTCGCGAGCATCTCAAAACCCGTACACATCTAACGAACATGGTGCTCGCGAGCGGAGCAGGCGCAGGTGTGTACGCACCCTAAGGTATCTTTTATCGCGTATTACTTATTTTCACTACAATTTATTGGGCAAAATTAAACATGCATAAAAACATAAATAAAAACAATAATTAAGGAGTCAAAAACAATAATAATAATAATAACACATATATCATTCTTCCCCCCTTAGTTCAATAAGTTTCGTAATCCATGAGATACGATGGAGCTCGCCTAATCCGTGAGCCTCTCCTAGGCTCGTCTGGCCGTTGATTGTCAGGCTGTTCAAGAAAACTGCCTATTTCTCATTGGGAAGAGGTACTTCAAGAGGCGTTACATTCAGTACGCTCTCTCCTTTGCACGGCGACAAATGAAACGCCACACGAAAGGATGTTCCACCATAATAGGCGTTCGTACAATGGGACTTCCGCTCCCTCCTGGTTGCTGACTCCAGGACCATATACTGCAGGAATTTCCACCGACCTTCGAAATTTACACCAATGGTCCAGGAAGTGACCCTTTTAGAGGGCAACAGTCAATATGCCCATGTCCGTTTTCCGGACGGTCGGGAAACGACGGTTTCCACGAGGAATTTGGCTCCTATTCCCCCTCTTGGTGGAATAGAGAAAGGGGAGACCATGGTCGAAGAACCCAGAGAACCGGAACCAGAAAATGAACCTGTTAAAACGGCACAAAAAGAAACAGAGGCCAACAATGACCAACAGCCTGAACAGCCTGACAATCAACGGCCAGACGAGCCTAGGAGAGGCTCACGGATTAGGCGAGCTCCATCGTATCTCATGGATTACGAAACTTATTGAACTAAGGGGGGAAGAATGATATATGTGTTATTATTATTATTATTGTTTTTGACTCCTTAATTATTGTTTTTATTTATGTTTTTATGCATGTTTAATTTTCCAATAAAACCTTATTTAAGGTATCTTTTATCGCGTATTACTTATTTTCACTACACAGTTCTTTTTTTTCTTTATACTTCTTATATGAATCAATGGAAACTCAAGCGAGAACAGCAGAATTTTAATAAAAATATAATAGGTAATCTATAATATTTATTTATTATTATTACTTTTTTTACAATTATATATTTATTTTAGATCTCATCTGGGATTGACCTATGAAAAAGATTAAGTTGACATCCATCCATCATATTTATATATATATATATATATATATATTTATATTGGGTCATTCTACTTTCTGCAAATAATCCAAGAACTACCAAACATATTTTTTTATCATCAGGTAATAGAAAAAGTTATTAATCATTTTATTATCCATATCGATATAACCTAAGATTCTTTATTAAGAGCTGTTAAGTCATAAATTTTGATTTTAAATAAATTTACATTATTTTTTTTTATTTCAAAGTCGCGAATCTCGATCCGTCAGTCCCTGGACTTATGTTAAATTTGAAAAATATTTAATATTATACACTGCTGATAAAATAATTATATATTTTATCTAAGTTTAGGGTGTAAAGATGGCTTTGGTGCCAAAAATCCGAACGTTATCCATCTTTTATAAAATTTTAATGTTATTTTTGTGTCGAAAATCAACATGTAAACACTCACTTCGTCAGTTCCTGGATAAGTAATATTTTGGAAATTTATTAATAATTATCTCAACAATATACTGGATTTGCTGTCTTTTCATTTAATATATAAAAGAAAAAAAGTATTCCATATCAATTAGCAGATTTTTTGTGTTTTATATCAAAAACGTAAGTTCCCTGAAGTTTTTCAAGCCAAGAGGCTGATGAGGAAATACAAAAAAAAATCTGAGTGTTACTATATGGATATAATAAAATTAACTTATTAAAATGATGAAGGGTGAGAGGATGTCAGCCAAGAAAGGAGTTCTCCACTAAGAAGACGTTTCGGGTTTAATTAGATAAATCCATCATCATCATCCATTTTTATCTAATTAAACCCGAAACGTCTTCTTAGTGGAGATTTTTATTCGATAGAGGCTCCTTTCTTGGCTGACATCCTCTCACCCTTCATCATTTTAATCGCTGAACAGCCACTTCTATTATCAACAAATTAACTTATTGTCTATCAAAATCATTACAAACAATTGATATCAAAGTTACAAATTGTGCATTTCAAATTCGACTACTTTGGTACTTCGGTACACTAGAAAATCTTTCTTTTATATGATGTGGTAAGACCAAGACGTCAAATACTGGGATTGTCTAGTATAGGCTACGGGAGAATTTGGTTCTGAATTGCCTTCAACTTTTGAAAAATTGAAATTAAAATATTCTACAGTAGTTTTAGTGAGTTCAAAGTCCTAGCGAACTTGACAATATAAATAAGTAATTTTTCAAAATTATTAATTTAAATAAAGTGAAACATTTCGCCTAGTTAACCAATTTTTGTAGAAAGATCCATATATATATACTTAGTAAAGTGCCTAACTCCATTTTTGTTTATTTTTCAGGAGAGCCAAAAAAGATTTCATTGTCACATTGTTAGAGCCAATGTAAAACACTTTTCGTGCGGCAACTTTTCGAGCTGAAAAATTTGAATTACGCTCTTACCCAGTTCAGGGCATAAGGAGAATGATATTTTTCAACAGAAAATACAAAAAAATGATTTTCGAAAAAAAGTAGAGTTAGACACTTTTCTAATTAGAGCGTCGATAGATATATATATAGGTAATGCCTATTTATTCTCTTATTAATATTTTACGTTGTCTTTAATCTAATATTATAAAATGAAATTATAAAATTGCATTCCTTAATAAAAATAACAAGGAGAACACATATTTCAAAGAAAAACCCCCATAGCAAGAAGATTTAAATAAACATGAAGCAAGGAAAAAAATTATAATTTATATTTTTCTTTATTAAAATAATTATTTAAATTACAGGTTCTTCATCTATCAACAACCATCAGCAAATAAAAGTCGTCTTCATTTAAAATGTTTATGTTGCTTATTATTATAATATAATAGGCAAAGTAGTAAAATCTTTGAAAAGTTTGAAACAATATTTAAATGGATTTGAACCAACTCATTAAGCAACTCATCTATTGTGATAGAACTCTGGAAGAGACATCCATCCATCCATCATATATAAAAATAACAAGTAATGTCTATTTTAGTATTTTTTACTAGTTTGTATATGGGTCATTCCACGCCAAATCGAACGATTTGAAAAATTTTAATTTTTGATTTCCTCCATTTTTACAACGCTTTTATTAACTTGCTTTCCTGTTTTTTTATATTTTTTTAAAAACCCCGGTAAAATCGAAGATGTGGCAGCTGAAATAAATCAAGTTAGGAGAGAGAAGAGTGGGTATAAAGTGCATATCGGCTGACCGCCAGCAGCTGCTTATGCGCGCTGGGTGGGGGAGCTGCATTTTTGTGCAAATCAAAATAAACAACACAAATATTGTATTTTCATACAAAAATGTATTTCTTTCAATTTAATTGTAAGGACCGTCGGCCAAAAAATAAATACTTTTGCGTATTATCTGTTTATTTGTAAATATTTCGACCCCAGTGATATGGAATCATGTTCAGTACAACCAACAGATGTTTTGCAAATCGTTACTTTCTCCCATCTCATTCATGGAATGTTCATCTATTTTGTCTCATTGGATGGGAGAAATTAACGATTTGCAAAACATCTGTTGGTTGAACTGAACATGATTCCATATCACTGGGGTCGAAATATCTATACTATATATAAACGATTAATGTGTGTGTGTGTGTTACACTCCATTCTCAGCAGCCATTAGGCGTAGAGACATGAGCGATGGCTCATTTTGATCCTTGAGGGGTGAGGATGAAGCAGAGAAGGCGAAGGTCTGCCGTAGGCGGGCCCGAGCCAGCTGGCGGGGGGGTTCAAGGGGCTACGCCGGTCCGGCTGGTTTACAAATAAACGGATAATACGCAAAAGTATTTATTTTTTGCCCGACGATCCTAATAATTAAATTGATCATCCTTACGGGCATCTACAAACAACAACAATGTATTTCTTTCATTCAGAATTGAATGCTAATAAAATATTTTTTTATTTAAATTCCCTAGTGTCGGCCTTCGGCTCAGTAAGAACGGCCCAAAACCCTTCAGTTCGAAGCGATTGCATAGTACTTAAAAAATAAAAATGAGAAGCCTTCGGCCTCCCTTTGTTGTTTTAAATTTTTTTTTTCTAACCTAGGTGAACCTTAGCCGGATCACACCCGGCAAAGTCGGGACCCCTACAATTTAATTTAAATTATATAAAATACATTATTTGCCTTGCATGAGAATAACTAAAAAATGCCGCTCCCCCACCCAGCCCTCATAAGCAGCTCACAAGGAGCTGCTGGCGATCAGCCGAATTGCACTTTATCCCCTCTTCTCTCCCCTAAACTGACCTACTTCGGCCGCATCTTCTTTTTGACCAAAACCCCTCCTGGTAAATTTTAAGATTTTTTTGATCATCGCACAAAGGAGTATTTGTTAATAAACCCGGACAAAAGTCGAAATCACAAAGTTACTCAAAAGTCACAATAAACTTATTGTTTCTCAAGCTAGAAAACCGGTCCTAAGGTAGCCATAAAAATTCCATGGCTCTACACTTGTTTACGTACGAGCAGTCGGAACTCAGTCAATATCTAGTTCGCATCTCTTTTGTTCTAGGCGGCTTCGATTGTGCTAATAGTTTGTATCGCTCCAGTATTTCCGTGTGGCTGGTTTAGAAGAAAAAGCTTTTGAATATTGCAGGAGACGGTATGTACTATATTTCAAAACATAAATTGATTCGGACCGAAACTCCTTAACTACGCTGATTTTTCGGCAAGGGTATAGGAAGGGAAAAACAAAAAATAAAATTTTTTTATTTTCCCAAATGAGTTTATTTCCTAATATTTCGAAGGCACAAAGGCTCTTCTTCAAATTAGAATGCTCACAAGAGTTACCGAAGTCAAATGGCTTTCTTGGATGCAAAAAACCTTGGCTGTTATTGTAATGTTAACGGAGTGTAAAATGAGGTACTAATGGCCTTTATGTAAAACTATTATAAAAAATACTTTTGTTAACATTATGATTGTTTCAGCTTCCTCTGAAAAAGAAGAGCCTTTGTGCATTCGAAATATTAGGAAATAAACTCATTTGGGAAATTAAAAAAAAAAATTTATATTTTGTTTTTCCCTTCCTACACCTTTGCTGAAAAATCAGCGTAGTTGAGGAGTTTCGGTCCATATTTCTCTCCGCATCATTAAGCTTCATAAATTGATTCATTTGCAGTCAGCATTTTACGTTTACTAATTTTATTACGAAGCCATAATTTTTGGCATACATTTTTTTTAATTACACTATGTAACAAATTTTCACTTTTGGTCTGTTCCTGTATTGAAAGTGTGTTTTCCTAACCCGTTAGGTCTAGAACAGAAAGGAAATCGCTGCTATTCCAGAAAAACTTTGCTTCTGTGACCGAGACAATGAAATTTGGAAAATCGCGTGTTTTCGAGATAATTCGCGATTTGCCTTCAATGCCGAGCTTCCTCCCTGAACTGCCCTGTCGGACCGCAGATCAAGAAGATCATATCATATCACCAATGTGAGGATTTCGCAAAGGTGTTGAACAGGACGGAGAGAGCGGATTGGAGCAGTTTCGTTGTAGTTGTTCAGGGCTTCCTAGGTAATCACAAAGCTGATGTGGAGTTGGTGCAGACTCTTATAAAGAATTACGCCAAAATGGGATTCAGAATGTCTCTGAAAGTTCAAATCCTTGATTCACATCTCGACAAATTCAAGGAGAACCTGAGCACTTACTCAGAGGAGCAAGGCGAGCGCTTTCATAAAGATATATTGAACTTTGAAAGTCGTTACCAATGACAGTATAAAACATGATGGGGGACTACCTTTGGGGGATACTTCGAGAGTGTGATTCACAGTACAATCCTAAATCTAGAAAATCTACACATTTCTGAACCTTGTAGAGTGGTTTCCGACTGTGTTTGTCTATTCCTTGTGCAATTTTTGTTTTTACCTGATCATAATGACGAAAATGAAAAAAACAAAACAAAAACGTTCTATTTTCACAAAAAAAGAGTTTTCTTTGTGCTGTTGACGTATAAGCAAAGTTGCTGCTTAATAAAGTCATATTTAAAAGCATTTTTGTTTATGTGTCTGATCTTGCGGGCTATTATTTATATACAGTCTTAAAATATAGTTATATGACTATTATATACCACTCTTACATCATCCCCCTAAATCCCCCATTTTGTTTTTCAATTACTTCAAATTAATGAGTAAATAAAATTAATTATTAATTAAGTAAAGCAAAATGGCGGACTTAAGGGATGGTGTAAGTGGGGTTGGTAATAGTCAAATAACCATATATTTATGGCTATATATAAATAATAGCCCGAAAAGATCATACACATAAACAAAAATGCTTTTATCTGATAAATAAACTAAAAATGTATGCCAAAAATTATGATGGCTTCGTAATAAAATTTGTAAATGTAAAATGCTGACTGCAAATGAATCAATTTATGTTTTGAAATATAGTACACCGGGCTAAGCTCAAAATTTACTATTTTCTTCCAAAACCTTGGGGGGGGGGGGACAAACCCCCCCTCAAATGGCTTCCCTGTTTATGGCTGCCTTAGGACGGACCGGTTATTTATTGAAAAACTAGAGAAACAATGAGACTTTTGAGTAACTTAATGATTTCGACTTTTGACCGGTTTTATTGAACAAATACTCCTATATATGGTAAATTATATACCGTATATTAAAAATTTGCCTTTTGAGATTTTTTTAGTTTTTTACTTTAGAGCTTAGAATTTATTAAAATTATTATAAAATGAAAGAGTGTGGATGCAGTCCAATAATTATATTAAGAATAATTCTAACTAGTAGTTTATTTCTTGGACAGGTTTAACGGATGGTACGTATATATAATCAAAAAATTATTAAAATTTTAATATATATACATACCATCCGTTAAACCTGTCCAAGAAATAAACTACTAGTTAGAATTATTCTTATTAAAATTATTATTATAAATCTTTACGATAGATCTTAAGAATATTTATTTCATAATTATATTTTTTACTTTTCTTTCCAGAATTCCATCTTAATTGGAATATGTTGTTCAGCCCAACTTAACATCCCCTGCCTGCATCCATTATTTGGTGAGTTTTTATATTGACATATATACCCAGTATAATTATTAATAAAATAGTCTGTAGGGAATTGGAGTTAGTAACAATTTGTAGACAAAACTTGTAGTTAATCAAATGACTTCCCCAAAACTTTCTTGTATATTCTTTTGGAATTATGTCTGTGTGTTTGTGTGAACACGATTGCTTAAAAACCAAAGCAGCTAGATCGATGAAATTTGGTAGACCTATATACTCCTTGCACTAAAATTGTAGATTTCTCTTAAATTTTGGAGTAAATACTTCACCTGGAGGTAGTACTTTACCTAAAAAGTTTTTTCAAAAATTTTTTAGGTAAAGTACTACTTCCAGGTGAAGTATTTACTCTTTTTTAAATTTTATTTTTATTTGAACAAACTGCTATCTATTTCATAGAGAGCCTACCTAATTAATATTTGACAGATTTGATTCAAGGATGCTCATAAAATGAAAAGATACATTTTGTTATTATTACTTGAATGAACTTTTGATTTTTTTTAAATTTCACTTAAAAAATTCTGGTTAGTTATTAAATCAAATTCTCAACAAACTATTTGATTAGTTAGAATTAGTAATTGTCTGTCAAGACTTTTCGGAGTCTGTCTCAGGTCTGTCTTACTTTACAAATTCCATATATTTTAAAATAATTCATTGTCCCAAATATTTTCCCGCTTATAAAAATAAAATTCTAATCAATTTCATCAGCGTTGGGCGAATTGTCTACTTTGTCTACGCGTAGACAATGTATGAAACAAAAATCCATGCAGACAAAGTAGACAATTAAAATTTAAAAATTTGGCGGGACTAACAACACCATAATTTTTTATGTATCGTCATAAATATAATTTTTTGTTACTAATATACACGGAATTAATAGGTAAAGAGTGATTTTACAATTTTTCTATTCCACTTGAAGCGAGAATATTGGAGTACGAACACTAAATAAATTGTATATATATATATAGGCCCCCCCCCTCCCCCCCCCCCCCTTTTTAATTTAGTGTTCGTTACTCCAATATTCTCGCTTAAAGTGGAATATCCTATTCTTTATTTGAGCCCGTTAAAGCACAAGTGGTGTAAGTCCAGTTTCACTTGTTTTGAGATATAGAATGTTTATAAAAAAAATCAACATTGCACTTTTTAATATTTTATTTATTAAAACTCCAGTAACAGGACTAGGATATACACAATTAGTGAATTAAACAGAACAAATTTTTCTCTACACAGTATCATGCCTAACTCAAAAATATAAAAAAGTGGAGTTACACCACTTGTGCTTTAACGGGCTCATATATACAATATATAATCAATATATATATATATATATATAATGTGTCTACACCTTGTATAATTTATAATTTTCTTAACATTCTTCAAATATAGCGAGATATTGGGTGGAAAAGAAACATCTGCCAGCGTTGATAATGCCGGTATTCTTAATTTTAAGTGATTTTTATTTGAATTAGATATTAGAAGCTGTATTATGCAGGGTTTTTTTTTGCAAAAAAGACACACTGCAACATATTTTTCATTTTGTTTCCCTAATTCAAATTTTAATTAATTAAAATGTCTGTTTATTGGTCTTCCGCGTTTAGACATTTTTATTTTTATGAATTTCTAGGCTGTTTCTAGTAATGACAGATCACTGATCTGAGATGAGAGCCAATGAAAACAATCGTTGAGCCATTTCGCTCCATTAGAATAACAAGGTTCTAACTGACATTTTTGGCGAAATTGAGTTTACATCATTAATGAATATCTCTTTAGTATATCTATGCAGGGAACTGACTTAGGATGCGATATGTTGGAAAATAAGGGAACTAGCCAGAATAACAAGGTTCTATCTGACATTAACAGCAAGTTTGTTTTGGGTTAACATGGTTCTAACTGTCATCATGACCCCTCATGCAGATATCAGCAGCCTATTTTATTTAAGAAAACTAAACATATACAATCTTACGGCATATTTTACTGTAACCAAGAAGGTGTATTGTGCATTGTGGCCAGAAACATTTTCAGGTCGAACGGGAAAATTTTGAACGTTTTTCAGTTTTTCGCATATATATCGTAAACTAAGCATATTTTGATTACCATAGTCCAAGACAAAGTTGTAGTGTATTAAATTTACTAAAATATGGTACACTAAACGAATTCGTAGACTCAATACTGACCGAGGTACGGCCGGTCAAAGTTTGATAAATTTTCCTGAAATATAACATTTTGCTAAATTAGTTAGTTATCGATATATATGCGAAAAACTGAAAAAAGTTTAAAATCTTTGAGGTGTTTTCGTCTCCTGCCCCTCTCCAAGTTAAAACAAAGTCACGAAGTCTAAGACTTAGAATAGACAAATAACTTGTTAAAAATTTAATTTACTTTGGAATACTTTCTAGGTAAAAAGTGGATATCCTCAGGACTATTCGTTTTTTCGGACATTTTTTACATTTTGAGAAAATTCGTCTAACTTTGACAGGCCGTACCTCGATCAATATTGAGTCTACGAATTCGTTTAGTGTACCATATTTTAGTAAATTTAATGCTCTACAACTTTGCATGGTGCTATGGTTCGCAAAATAAGATTAGTTTACGAGATATAAGCGAAAAATCGAAATAATTCTCAAATTTTTGAGGTCTTTGTCACCCTCCACTCACCCCCCCCTCACTGAGGGCCCTCGAGGTTAATAATCTAGGATAGACATCCTAGAGTACCCCCAAATAACCTGTAAAAATTTCATTCCTTTCGAATATTTTTCCGGAAGAAAGTTAAATCGAATGGTCTGTATTGTGATTTTCATGTGATTTTCCACTTATTTTTCAAAATATCATTAATACTATAGATTTTAACGAAAAAATCCTTATGATAACACTTCAAGAGAATTAAATTTGCTACGAAATGAGACGAGAATCAGTTTTCTACGACAATTGGTTTTCATTTTATGAAGTAAAAACTATGAATTTTTACATAAAATCGCACTTTTTCAAAATTTTAACTCCGTTGAGGCACGGGTTAACGTTATCCAATTTAGCTAAAACTTTGCCATTATCATTTTCTAGCCAAAAGGCAACTTTTACAAGGTTCGGCCGAAAGAAATTAAAAAATTTTGTTTTTTGCGGCCCCCCAAATGTGCAGTTAGAACTAAGTTATTCTGAAAATGCTCATTTACAGAATAACAAAGTTCTATCTGCAAAATGCTATTATTTTTTTTAAATCAATGATAATGTTTTTTTATCATCCAAACATTGAAAATAATAACTTTAATGTAAACAACTTATTAAAAAAATCTGGTGTGACTGGCGCACAGCACACAACTTTCTCTTACCCTTCGGTAAGAGAAAGTTGTGCACTGTGCTGGTCACACCAGATTTTTGTGTCGAGATATATTTAGTTTCCGATAGCATCTTAGTTTCAAACTTGCATTTTAAATGTTGACTGCTTCAAATAAACTATGGTTATTTTTCAAAATTTTAATCTCATATTTGGACATTTTATACACAATATAGAATCGTAAATAAATACAAAATTTCATAAGAATTGGAAAAAAAATTTTAAATGCCTAAAAAGTTCTAAAGGGGACCCCCTTTTGAATCGAAATTAACATACAAATCCCTATAGGAAATTAACATTGTTCCTATGCGAAGATAAGGTGGAAAGGGAATTTAAAAAGAGTAGAGAGAGACGATAATGTTTGCAAGTGGGAGAGATATATATATATGTTTTCTTGGAAACAATTAAAAACAGAAATAAAATAAAAATAAATGGGAATTTAAATAATAATTGATTTTTAATCTAATAAAAAGAGATTTAAATTCCGTTACCATGGCAACCATTTCTATCTTTCCTATGAAGAACAAGAGTAAAGTGGTCTTCAGAAGATTTCAACGGCAAAATGAGAATATACATTTTAAAGAGCATCTAAAAAATAATTGATTTTTGAATTTTAAAAAAAAATCCTTGGAGGGAATTTTAAGAAAATCGAAAAAAACTGAAAAAGTACATCAGTAAAGTACTAGTACTTTTTGGCCGATTTTGTTCAAAGCTTATTTTGAGCGTGTGGGAAGGTACCTAAGTTAAATATAAAATTTCAATCCGGTAGCTCAATTCCTTCATGCTAAAAATCTGTCCACACATACAGACACACACACGCACGCACACACACACACACACACACACACACACACACACAGACCAATTTTCGGGACCCACTTTTTGGACTCAGGGGACCTCAAAAATGTATATCCATCAAAATCTCGACATCGAATTTTTGACATGATCGCAATACTTTCTCTCCTATATATTTCATATATAGGCTAAGAGAAAGTAAAAATTTGGGACGAAAACTGTTATATTTAACGTACTACAGCTATTACAATCTTTGACTTCATTTTTCTCAAAACTGGTGTTGGTGCAGTTAGAACCTTGTTATTCTAATGGAGCGATTTGTCTACATTGTCTACATTGTTTACATTGTCTACGTCTTTGTCTACATTGTCTACGCATTTGTCTACGTCATGAAGTAGACAAATCAAAATATGCTTAATTTGCCCAACGCTGGTGACCATCCACATGAAAAGGTACCAAATCTTCACTGGGCTAAATTTTTAGGAGAGCCGATTTACTAAAAAATTTCAAAAAAATCGATTTTTTTAAAATTATTTATTCCAATTGTCTAGTTCTTCATCTTCAATGATGAAATATTCGATTCATCAGAATCTGTCTTTTATATCAAAAAATTGAAAAAACAAACTTTAAATTCATTTTTTTCTAAACTGGGTTTTTCCAAAATTTTAAAAATTCATATCTTCATAAAATGATAAAAAGATTTTACAAATACCGGCTTGCTCAGCAGGATGTGTTCTGTACAGAAAGCATAAAAATTCAAATTTGACCCCAGTGAAGATTTGGTACCTTTTCATGTGGACGGTCATAGGCGTAGCCAGAAATTTTTGATTGGGAGGGGGTGGGGGGTATATTAACATAAAGACGTAAGATTTTCCAAATTAAATTTATTTTCTCTCTTTATTTGATAAATATTTTTTTCTTTTTTTAATTTCAGAATTCTTTCCCGGCGGCCTCATGTCATTAATTCAGTCATTTCGCGAGTTTATTTTTTTATTCATTTACTAATTATTGTTTGATATATTTCTTTATTTGAGAGGAGGAGGTATAGAAAAGTATTTTGTTTAAATAATTATTATTTTTATTAAATCGTTAGAAGATATCTCTTTGCATTTCTCAAAATAATTTTAGTTTTATAAATACTAAACATTTTGAAAGTAACCGGGTAAATCAATTGAGGTTTACATAATAAAAATATTTTATTTTAAACGTAAATACTGTTCTAAAAATTAATTTTGTTTTTATTTTTGATAAAAAATAAATTTAATTATTTATTTCTAAATAGATTTTGAATATAAAATGTTTGAATGCATTTCGAAAGGAACTCGACTCGACCCAGGGACGATGCTTTGCTTTTCGCCATTGGCATGCAGCGTCTCTTTATCTCATCTCTGCCCATGTCTGACAGCCTTTATTATTCTCTCCTCTCATCAAATATTTCTGCTCTTCTATTTATAATTAAAAAGGTCAGTAAATGATTTAAGCATTTATTTAAATTATTCTCAATCATTTTTAGGGCATTTATTAATTAAAATAATATAGGAATATTTCTAAACTTGGGAATAATTCTTTGTCTAACTGTCAATATAATAAACATTCATTATTTTAATATTTTATCTATTTTAATTAATCTAAATTCGTTTTAAATAATATTTAAATCACTAAATTATCAATATTTTGTTTGAGACAAATATCATTCATTATTTTTTAAAGTCGACCAAATATTTAATTTCAATCAAGTTCCAATTTGTTTTAGTGATTCTTTATTTTTTTATTTAAAATGATTATCACGCTTATTTTTAAAATAGATTTTTATTAATTTAAACGATTTTAATTTATTTTTTATTTCAGACATAATTTGGACCAGATGAGATGTTCCTTTCTATGTGATTGAAATTCTCATGAGTGAAGGAAGATATTGAATGATGCAATATTTTTAGGTAAATATATATATCAATTTATATTTCCTTTCTATTTTTATTATCTTATAGTTATTTTAAATATGAATTCAACTCAAAATGCATTATGAAACAAAACTCATTTTAGTTGGTTGGAAAACTAAAAGAGAACCAAATGACATCCATCATATATATACAATATTTAACATGAAAGATTTATTTAATTTTATTAACTAACATTGCTTACTATGACTGATATACCTTAATTTATTAAATGAATTTATTCTTTTTAATTTCAGAAGTGATTGGAGAAAATTTTGTAATGTATATATGAACCCTGTTATTCAATGGTGTGTCAAAGACCAAATATCGAGTTTTGAGAAAATCAACATTAAAGTTTTTCTGATTTAAATTGTTTTTATTAGATTATATATCATTTTTTTTGTCAATTGTGCAAGTAAATACTGTAATTATGGCAGATATTCATAAATTATCTCTAAAAATATGACTAATTTAGAGAAAAAAATAAAATATAAAAAATTATTTTTACAAAATTCTCTATGTGCGATATATATTTGTAAACAATGCTTCAAAGTCCCTTGACCCATGATTGAAAAATTCTCTAAGTCCAATTATATTTGCAAAAATGCTTCAAAGTCTCTTTATATTTAATACTAGTAGCATAGAAACTTTTTATCAAAATCACATTCATCAATTTTAAATAGTATTAATATTTTAAAATTAAATACAAAGTGATATCAAAATTTTCTCATCAATTAATTTCTGAATAAATAGCTTGGAAACAGTAAATCAAAGTTATTATTATGAAATAGACTTAATATTACGGCCACTTCAACCTAACCTAACCTAATATAAAAAAAAAAATGATTTTTGTTTATTTAAGGGAAAAAAATATATATAATATTATTTGGTAAATAACTTTTTATTGGTTGTTAAAATCACACTGGTTAAAACTCAATTAAACGATATTAATTTATTGTTAATTGGAAAATTATATATATATATATATATAGTTCATAGAAAAAGATAGAAAACATTATAGAATTAGGCTAAAAGAAAGTAAAAAATGAATTATAATCTAACTATTGATAATTTTTGTAGGTTATGAAATACTTGTATTAAATTTCAACAAATGGAATATAGTAATAGTGTATTGAATATATAAATTTGAAATAAATAAAATTAATATTTTCTTGAGTTTATATTAAATACCTCTAAACAATAGCGATGCCGGTGTTCATAATTGAAAATACTTAGGGCATAAACGCAACAATATATCTCAAGCGTATAGTTGTTTACGATGTCTTGCACTTGACGCATAAATGAAAAATTGTTCTTTTCAAATTAAGTATTACGAAACAACATGTTAAGTACATAAATCATTATTGAAAAATGTAAAATCCTGCATTGAAATATTGTAAAAATAATTTTATGCTTTTACATTAAAAATAAATTTTTTTAGGACATATTTCATAAAAAATACTATTAATTAAAGCATTTGAAACAATATTCCATGCTTAACTCAATTTTGAATTTTTTGGTCTTTGACACACCATTGAATAACAGGGTTCATATATTATATATATAATGAAATTGAGAAGGATGAATACACCAGGCCACCGGATTGCCCCTATCTTCATCATTATATAATTCGACAATCTCTTGCTAAATTGGTCTGATTCTAGGCTATTTGAATTTACTGTGTCCAAAAACAAAAAAAACTAAAAATTTAATTTCCCATTCCAATTACTATTTTATCTATTCATTTCCTTATACAAATTGATTTTTTTTTTTCAAATTTCTTAAAATAATTATATGTTCTTACATTATATATTTCTATTAATCAAAAGTCCTCTTGTTATAATATTATTTTCAGTTTAGATGTAATTTATATTAATTATTATATAAATGATTTTCCTATTTCATATTAATTATTTTGTTCTCTTATTATTTTCAGAACTGGATCTTAAAGCAATTCATCATTACTTCAGGCTCACCCAATGTCTCCTGCTGAACTTTTCCATCTGGTGAGTTATCTAATTATTTTATATTTGCATTTAAAATATAATATAGATATATAATTTATATAGTAGAATTCATTGCTACAAAAAATAATATATACTTATCATTTTATTTTCAGAATTGGATCCAATTTGCCTTTCTTCGAGCCGAACTCTATGTTGCTGCCTCAGTTGCCGATTGGTGAGTAATTTTATTTTTAAATTTTTTGAAATAGGATTTTTTCTCAAGATTAATGAATAATAATAACAAAATAATTTCAAGAGATATTTTTATGAATTATTTTTTTTTTTCATTTTGAAGTTTTGATTTTTAATTAAAAAAATTATTTGTTTATAAAATCTGTAAAGTTTTGTTTTTATCAGAATTTTTAAATTTTAAAAATTTTCATTCCCATTTAAAAATATCAGGCCTACATAAAGTGAGATTTACTTATGATAAAATATTATTTTAAAGGGATGGTTAAATTAAAGGCTAAAAAAGGGAGAGTGGGGTGGTTAAATAAATTAATAAATTAACATTATAGAATAAATTGTTTATTCAATCTCTTTATAATATAACTTAATAAAATATTATATTGCATTTGTTTGAGCCTCGCCAAATATGCTGTTACGGGTATCGATGCATGCCGATGAGGCCCTTCCAAGACTCGCTATCTTGACCCCTTTCTCTAGTACAAAACTTATCCTAAAGTCTTATCTCATTCTTCTAACTTTTTTCTTGTATTCGTTCTCACTCATTTCTTTTTTGGGCTTTTCCTAGGCATCCTATATTGCCAAACCAGTGCTGTTTTTATTTGCTAAGGAGAAAAATTAGAAAGTGGAAAATGCATATTAAAATAGTAGTATTTTTTTATAATTTTTTTCAGATTTCTTTTTCACTTATCTCCTCTTCTTCTTCTTTTTTAGGTCAAGGATCTGTTTACTCCAGAGCGTCCTTCCACCTCATTGTTGCTCGACCATGACTTCTCTTTCCTATAGGGGCGTTGTCATGTATGTTCCTCACTAACTGCTTTTCATTCATTCTTAACACGTGTCCACTGCACTCTGCCTCCTCTGGACCCATAAACTAGCTCACTTATTTAATCTGAAAATTTATTTTATTCATTTACTAACAAGTTATATATCTGGATAATTTTATTTAATATTTTTAAACGCAGGAGGGATGAAATCAAAAAATGTAATGAATCTTAATAATTCCGACGGTAGAAACAGCACGAGAAGGATAATGTAAAAGACAGCAGGAGGTTTACTCGTTTTGTTGCAGATGGAAACGCAGAGCAAGAAATAATTTACAAGAAATTATGTCGAGGATTTTTTATGACCAGACGACTGTAATTGCAATAAATCAGTTTCGGTCCAAGAATACCATCATCAGGCCTGCCTCAAGTTTCTCCATAAGTAAATATGAGTATATATATATATACATCAAAGCCAATTAAAAAAAAACAACCACGTCCACGTCACTTGTCTTTTTTAAAAATTTGCTTTTAAGTATATAAATATATCTTTCCTTATGGAGAAACTTGAGGATTTAGGTAATTGCTTATTAAAATGACAAATTGTGCACTGCTAATAAAATTTAATTTGTTTTCTTTTCTAAAAATCTTACATATGCAGTTAAAAAATAAAAAATATCTTTCTGATGTGTATAAATAAATTAGAATTAATGTAATAGTCTTGAAAGTGTATTGATCTGATTAATTATTTGTATTACTATGTATTGATTCACGTTTCTGTAATGATAGTCTTTGACCGAAACTGATTTATTGCAATTACAGTCGTCTGGTCATTAAAAATCCTCGACATAATTTCTTGCTCTGCGTTTCCATCTGCAACAAAACCAGCAGACCTTCTGCTCTCTTTTTACTTTTACATAAATATAATTAATCACTAACGCTAGGAGGAAACTTTGTTCCTGTAGACCTGTCGTGTGCCGCGGTCGACGATTACACACTTATCGTCGGAAACAAGACAACTCATCCTCCTCATTGCATTGATTCTCAAAATTTATTTTAATTATGAGTTAATGTGATGAGGAGGATGATAACAGTGTAATCGTGGACTGTCGCATCTACCGTGTCTTCAGTAATCTTTATAAATTTTCATCTTACAATTGTTAGTGATAATTATATTATTATAGTTGGATCATTTCTATTTAAGGAATGGAAAAGAATAAGTACAGGTGCAGCAAATGAAGAGAGCCTTTGGATGCCAAATGCCGAAAAGGAGACGTTTCGGACAAAATTTATTCGTCCATCTTCAGTCCTCGTTGGCTTATAAATTAATTAGGCACAAAGTTGTCATTGTTGTTTTGGCACGAATTTGTGCGCATGTATATTTTTTTATAAAAACAGGCGAGTGTCAATGTTTCGTGAGTGTCTATAAGATAATACTTATTCTTTTCCATTCCATAACATCAACAGCAACTTCTCTTCGAATTATATCATTTCTATTTAATATTAATATTTGTAAAAGTGGGAAATTGTTGCTTGCAGCTAGGATGATCCTCCCCTTAAGGAAAAAAAAAAAAAAAAATTCGAAAAAAAAAAAAAAAGAAAAAAAAAAAATATAGATAAATTTTAGTAAGGAAATATCGGTTTGTTTATACCGACATCAAACCACAAACACTTCCGCTAACTATTATCTCTCCTTCAATCCACCTTAACGAGCGACACAAGGATGAAATCAAAATGAAATGAAATGAATCATAATTATTATAACTTAAACCAGTGGTTTCCAAACTTTATGTTACCACTCCTCCCTTAAAAATATTTAATCGTATGATCCCTCCCCCTCCCCTCTTTTTTTATATCATATTTTTAAAAAATTTATTAATACAAAGACAAAAAAAAAAAAGAAGAAATTTATCTAGTTAGAAATCTAAATGTTTCTATCATTCAAAGAGTAGTCCGCGCCTTTCTAGGGAGGCGCGCCTCACAGTTTGGAAAACGCTGTCTTAAACTATGTATATTTCTTAATAATTATTTCATTTTTTTTTTTTTTTTTTTTTAGATTTCATTACAATTGCAACTTGTCTTTCGGCCAACTCATCGACCACTTATAGAAAATGTCTTCAAAATGTTTCTGCATTCTATTGGAAATTTGCTGTTGCCGTCGACTGTTGCTTAACTCACATTGTCAGTCTCCTCATGCATTCGGTGAGTGAATTTAAAGAGACTCGTTGCTTCAATCCCTTGTTCGCGATGATATTGTTTTTTAAATTCCCCCTTTCGGCTACAAAGACCATTAGGGTTTTAATTTACATATTTTTTTAATTTGATAATACCAATGGCTACCGGGAGACATTCAATTTAAATAACAGGAGCAGATGACCGTCTCATTACATCCTAATCGTTCCTTCAATTTTTTTTCTTTATATATTCAAAATACTTAAGACTAATTATAATTCATTTATTTTCTTTGAAAATTATTATTTTAATTCACATATATTACCTTATTTTTTTTAGCTATCTTTCGTGAAAAAGTTAGGCATCTTTAAAAAAATATTTTTTAGATGTCAATTGACACTTTCTTATTTACTTTCTCTTAAAGTAAGGAATAAAGAAAAGAGCGATTGCAGCTATGTTTATTTCGTTTATTAGTCACTTCAATCCTACGTTTCAGTCTGATATATGATCATCCTCAGGGATAAAGCGTGTCTAATAGTGACTTAATAAACGAAACAAACATTAGGGGTATGACTTTTCGACTTTTTTCCCTAAAATGATTTCCTGTATCACGAATGAATGAATTTTGCCTATTAATGACTAAAATGCCGTTTATTCCATGAAAATATAAAAAAAAGGTCACGCACAAACCACTTTGAAATATTAGGTTGACTAGTCGCAGTCTTGTGTATTGAATATATAAGAGAGGTGTTCAAAGCGGGTAGTTGAATTTTAATTAGCTTAATTTTCTTAATTTCGTGTCAATTATAACCTCCGGAGAGTTGCCAGCTCCATGTGTTGCATCGCCTTCTACGTGTTGTCATGGGCGATGACCTCCATGGAGTTGACTAAATCACTAAACATCAATTATGATTAATTGAAAGAAGCCTTCAGCAACAATAAAACTGAAATTAAGAAATCAGGCGACTGGAGAGACGACTTAGAAGTTTCTCTACCACCTCACTCGTGTCTTCCGTCACTTCACTGAAAGGAATGAAGTCCCCTTCGTCAAGTTTCAACAAATCCCAAACATCAGCACATTGCACATTATATGGCCATTCTGGTCATTTTTGCATTTTATTCCTATGCCTGGAACCCATAACAGGCTGCGTAAAATTTGTTCATCAATTTAGTAGCCATTAGTTTTGCGCTGAATATTTTGATGAACTATCTGCAAGTCTGTATCATTTCCTAGCAGGACTAAATTCCTTGAAAGCCCACTGGTAAACAGATGAGTCCCCAATCAACATTGCCCGAAGCAACCAATGTTGTGAGGGTGCGATCAAAGTTATGAAAGCATTGTACAACTCCTCCCTCAACAAGGACAACCCCCACTGAGATTCATCCTCAACAATGACCTTATCTAGAATATTTGACTTCCTTGTGTCTCTAATGACACTCACTATATATCTGGGTCTAAAGCTTGTTTTCAATTTTCTATCTATTTACAGTGACTTCAAAAAATAGGTAAAAAATCTGATATATAAAAATTTCAAATCATTTTGTGCGTGACGTTTTTTTATCAAATCACCTTGAAAGTAAGATTTTATTTAATCTTTAGTAAAAGTTCATCAAATTATGATACAGGGATACGAGGCTGTAAAAAAGTCATACCCCTATTAAGCATAGCTCCAATCGCTCTTTTTTTTATTCCTTACTGCAAGATATACTCAGCTATCCACCTCACTCTAATACTTTCTCTTATTTTTTATCCTTTTATTTTCTTTAAAAAGGAAAATTTTTTTTCATTTAAAAAAAAAGACACTTTTTAAAAAAAAAAATCAATCCTATATTCACCCATCAAAACTTATTAACTCTTCAGTTGAATAAATTTTTTTTTTTAAACTAATGTTCAATGATAATATAAAATTTATTTTTTTCTTAATTATCTCTTTGTCTTTCTATAAAGTAGGATTCGAAAAATAGAAATTTCTCTAATTATATGGGATATTATTTATTTCAACTCGGAAAGCAATGAGCAAGGGCGTAACTAGGGGGATCCCTCAAGGGCCTGCCCCCCTCGCCCAGAAGGCTTCCCGCCCCAAGAAAAATTCAAACAATATGGGGCCCTCCAGGGTCCCCGGAGGCTGGGCCCATCCCCCCCCCCCCAGGCCAAATTCCCATGGCAATGAGAATGACTTGAATGAGTTTTAAAAAATAATTATGCTAGAAATTACAGAGGACTATAAAAATTTTTTAAAAAGTATTTTTTTTTTTACCAGGATTCGAATATTTGGGGAAAAAATTTAATTATAGGGAGGAATTTATAAAATCTTGTTACTTTTCTCATTTATATTTATTTAATTCAATTATTATTTTCTCACACTTGTCCGAATATCTAATTAACAGGGCGCACGATAACAGGCGGTCAAGAAAAAACCCAAATTTAACACAAACAATTTGGCGATTAATATTTTTTCTAATAAATTTTCGTTAATTAAAAAAAGAATTCTTTTTAAGCATCTTATACCTTTCTGTAATTTCTATTATCAAAATTGCAATTTTTCCCGTCTTACAAATAACTTGCTTGTTGTAATAAATAAGATTAGTTAGTTATCTTTATTCTTATAGAAAGTTTTTTTAAATGATTCATCATAATTTAAATACTATTCTAATTTATTTTAATAAGATAGAAAATTTGGAGTATTATAAAACAATAATATAAAAAAATAAACTTTATATAACATTTAAATCCCATAAAGATAGAAAAAAATCATATTAGAGGATAATAGGTAGAGGCAAGGAATATTATAAGCTACTAAAAAATAATTAATATGCCATTTAAATAATTTTCCTTTGTTTCAGGATCTCTGTATATCAATCAGCGGCCAAGTCGACGAGTCATCTGGAACAACAACAACACAACAAAACAATTACGTGAGGTGAGTTGAAGAAAACAGTTTTTTCCGAATAGGGCCACTGCTTGTACAGTATATAATTTCTTAATTGGAAGGAAATTCGCAAAATTTAATGTCTAATTTAATGAAAGTCACAATTTATCATTTAGTGAATTTTTCTATTTTCGTTCACTCTCTTAAGGCAAGCCAAAAGAAATTTTTTAAATCAAAACTTTACAGTAAAATAGAAAAAAAAGGGTAGAAAAAAAATTGAAAACGATTAGAAAATCTTTTCATTGTGCACATTCATATTTATTCAATTCAATTATTATTTTTCTAATTTGTTCATTGGCCAGAATATTTTGTCAACACTGGTTTCCTCAAGAAACAGGATCATACGGTACACGATGACATGCCTTCGTGGAAACCCGACTTAACACTAACATTGATTGATATTTTCAAATAGCCCTCGGGGCTTGGTGTAGAGGTTAGGTGCTAACCTCGTATACCAAACGTCGCGGGTTCGACCCCAGGCGTCCGATGATTTTATTTAAGCCATTTGGATACCAAATGACTTAAATAGAAATGCCTGGACCCCCAATAGATATATTATCAATTAACGGTTATCGTCAAAGTCTTAAATGGCCTACGTTGCCGAAAAGACTGTGTGAATGTGAGTGTGAATGAGAAAAAGTGTGAATGTTTAAAAAAAAAAAAAATATTTTCAAATTAGGGAAAATAATAATTAAATTGAATATGTCACTGTCCACATGAAAAGGTACCAAATCTTCACTGGGCTAAATTTATTTTCAGGAGAGCCGATTTACTAAAAAAGTTAAAAAAACAAATCGATTTTTTTATTACTTATTATTTTTTTAAACTCATTTTTCTCAAAATTAGGTTTTTCATAACCAAAATTTTAAATATTCATATGTCCCATACAAAAAAATGATAAAAAATATTCTAAAAATACCGGCTTTCTCAGCGGGATGTGTTCCCTGTACAGAAAGCATAAAAACCCAATTTTAGCCCCGATGAAGATTTGGTACCTTTTCATGTCGACGGTTACATATATATTTGCATAAAGACGTAAGATTTTCGAATAGTTAATTTTTACCAAATTAAATTTATTTTCTCTCTTTATTTGATAATTAATTTTTTCTTTTTTTAATTTCAGAATTCTTTCCTGGCGGCCTCATGTCATTAATTCAGAAGAACTCAGTCATTTCGCGACTATCTTTTGGTGAGTTTATTTTTTTTATTCATTTACTAATAATTAATGTTTGATATATTTCTTTATTGGAGAGGAGGTGGAATAGAAAAATATTTTGTTTAAATAATTATCATTTTTATTAAATTGTTAGATATCTATTTGAAATTGCAATTACTATCTAGTTAAAAGGCAAGAGGATTAATATTCAATACTAATATTAATATTATACTTGTTCTTTGCTGTTTTTGATTTGATTAGAAATGTTTGGGATAGGAAAGGAAATTTGGGTTAAATTAAACTATTGTTAAAAAATAAAAAAACTTTATTCAATAAAAATTTAATTTGTCATATGTAGATGATAAAATAATAACTTTGAATAAGATATTTAAATTAGAAAAAAATTATTTATAAATGTAATTAATTATATTTTCTTTAGTTACAGCATTTCTTCATCTATCTCTTGGCAACGAGTCGAAGTCGGCTGAAACAAATCAAAAAACAAATGAGGGAGCATCAAAAAGAAGCGAAATCTCAACACATAAACACTATGTTAAGTAAGTATAGTGAAGAATGAAAAAAAATACTAAATGTTATAGCTTCCCTAATATATATAGAAAATAAAACAGAATGAGTATGAAAAAAATAATTAAAAACTATATATGATATTTAGAATAATGAAAAGACATTTAAAGTCATATATTATACTTTAAATGCTTAGATATTTTACAATTTTTACAATTAAATAGATAGAAACAATAACTA